>PYAF01005611.1:2212890-2234159 GCA_007407185.1 Glycine tomentella
AATTTAATAAGTTAATTTTTTTAACTTTGAGTTATCTTTTTAGTTTTAGTAAGTTTCTCAGCTAATTTTGTTAAATATAACTTAAGTAAAATGATTGATTTATCATGTAAAATAATAATTACCTTTTGAAGTCATTTTTTTTAAATAAAATATTTCAACAAAAATAATTTTGAGATTTTTTTTATATCAAGATTAGGTATTCTTAAAATAACGGAATGAATGTTAAAAAATAAATAATCAATTGTCATATATTTTTACATATTAAATAGAAATATTAAGTTATAAAAAGATCTCTAAATATATTTTAATTTTTTCCCAAAAGGATTGGTATGCGGACTGGGAATCCTTGGAATTGAAAAAAAAGTCAGATATTATACAATTTTTCATCCAGTTGGTATACGTTTGCTAAACTGTATTTATAATTTCTTTTTCTTTTATCAGGAAATGATATATATATATATATATATATATATATATATATATATGTATGTATGTATATATTGTGCATAGATTGTTCAAAACTGCAGAAAACTTGTGTCCCAAATTGGAAAGAGTTTATGTATTAAAATTGTTGGTTAAATAAGCTTGAAAGTTTATTAATAGTTAGGTGATGTTTGCAGGAAAATATTGCTTGAATGGGAACATTATATTTTGCATAGATTGTTCAAAACTGCAGAAAACTTGTGTCCCAAATTGGAAAGAGTTTATGTATTAAAATTGTTGGTTAAATAAGCTTGAAAGTTTATCAATAGTTAGGTGATGTTTGCAGGAAAATATTGCTTGAATGGGAACATCACCTGCAGCTGTTGGAGGAGCACTAGCTGGCTTGTAGTTGTCAACTTGGTCACCATCTGTGTAAAATTGGGACAGTCCAAACAAGATATAGCAGCTTGGATATAGTACTTTTCCTTCTGGACTCGCCAAACAACACCATGGAATTTCGTCATTGAAAATCTTGACTAAACAGGTGCCGCAAGCGTCATTAGATAGATCTGGCGTACATTGAGCAAGAGTATAGAGGGTTTGGTGATTATTCAGTTTTGCTGCTTTTGTTCCATAATTCTTAATGGTACTGTCATCTGTCTCATGCTGTACAAGTTTCAAAGTATTGGCTAGAGTCCATGTGAAGAAGCTTTGCAGCTGGTTGGGTTTGGTAGCATTGTGGATGTTGAAGTCTTGATAGATAGGAGTTGTGTCCAATGTGGAGAGGGATGAGCGATTATTGGAATAGCGAAGCAAGCAGTTATTGTACCAAATGATGGCCTCTTTGGAAGAGGGGCACGCTGAGGATATTCTTTGGGTTGCATTTATGACACACAGCTGACAGAGGGCAGGGGAAAGGTCCCCGCGGCACATGAAGAGGCCACTGACCATGTCGACGGTGGTATTGAAGAAACCGGTTTTGATGGTGGACTTGGAAGTCAAGGAAGAGAGGAGGGACCGGAGACTTGATTGAAAAACGCGGTGCTCGGTGATCTTGGTTTCCTTGCAATTGTGGAAAAGATAAACAGGATCTTGTGAGTATGTATTGGAAGAATTTGAGACCGGAACAATTCCTGTTGGTGCTGGAGTGGTACTGGGGCGATAGAAAGGGTACACATCGCACCTCATCCAACAGCTGTCAGTATTAATCGCCGGTAAACCTTTACACCACTGCTGAGTTTCAGTGGTATTTAGACATTTTCGGCAATCTTGGGGTGAGAGGTCAGGTGTACACTGAGCTTGACAGTAAAGGGTCTGAAATGATCCAGATATCCTTGCTTCCTTTGTGGCGTACTTCTTCGCACCAATAGCAGAATTCGCTGCCTCATCAGCCGCTTCTTTCATCGTTTTGGATAGCAAACTCATCAAGGCTGTCTGGTTGGACACGTCTAAATTGAAGCATGAACCGCCTGACCTCAAGTCAGGGATGGAGAAGAAAGAGCGATTGGAAAAGCGAACCATGCAGTCGTCGTACTGAAAATCTGCATCTGTGGAAAAGGAACAATTTCCATATGAGTCTATTGATTTTATTGCGTTTACGACGCACTGGCTACAGGGCTGAGGGGGGACGTCACCCCTGCACAGGAACATTCCATAGACAGTACTGTTGGACTGGTTTCTACCGGCCGCTGTGGTGTAGTAGTATTGCTTGTTAGCTGTGGCGTTGGAAGATAAATAAGACAGAAGACTCCTCAGGTTAAACTGGAAGGCGCTGTTTGGAGTGGTTAGGCTGTCTGAACAAGACCAGCTCCGGAAACCGTCGGAGTCCTGTGCTTTAGTGGTCACAAAATAGATAAAGCTGACAATGGTAAAGAGGTAGACAAGCTTTAAGGAAGCCATCCACTTGATTTGTTTTGTTAATATTTGATAGCAGTAAAACTACTACCATACCATGGATGGATGTAGTATGCTATGGTTTTTGCAGTTCTATATAATGGCTACGGACCACTAGAGAACTCCAGTCAACGAACCAGTAGGTGAAGATTGTTTGTCTTTCATTCGTGAAAATTGTAATAGTATTTTTACTTTACTTATATTTTAAATTGAAGTTTTAAATTATTTTTTAATAAATTTTATAGTGTCATTTAATATTTAAGATTTTTTTCAAATTTTTTTAATGATACTTTTAAAATCTTAGAAAAAAATATGATTTTTTTTTTTTAAGATCTTAAGGATTATCTTTAGAAATCACTTTTTATATTAAAGTTTTATTTACTTTCTTTATTAGGACGTTCCCAAACTGGAATGTATATTATTGATAAAGGGGATCTTTCAATTAAGGAGATCCATCTATCTGAGAAGAAGTGAAAGAAATGTTTTTTTTTTTTTTTTAGTTATTCAGTTAAATCAATTATTTATTATTGGAGCAGATGGTAACAACTATCTCATCTGAAAAAAGTTATCTTTTTCTCAACAATATCACTTTCTTTATTAAAAAATTTAATAAAAATCAGATTTTAAATTCAAAATTATTGATCAATATTTGTCCCGCTCTAATAGTTTTAATTTCTAAATGATTTTTCGGTCAATACCCAATAAGTGTGAGCGAGTCAACTTTTTCTTTTTCGAAAATAAAAATGATGTATTCCCAGCTGTCGATTTTTCCAGTCAATTATGGAATTGTGGCTGTTTTGTTGAATTAGGCAGCATAGCACAATCGGAATGAAATTTCATGTTAATTTTGTCAATTTTACCTATTTCTTTTTTCTCTGTTACGTATATAAAGCATTATTACGTAATCATCAACATCATATTTTTATATTCATTGTGTGATTTTTTATGGTAATATAAGTTCATTATTCATAAATCTATTTTCTTTTCTTTTAAATTAGTAATAGTTATTTCTTTCTTTTATGGAGTCATATTTTCAATAGAAAAATTAATAATTACAAAATTAAATTTAATAATATTATTTATCATTATTAAAAATATGTATATATATGTATAAATTATATATAATTTTAAATATATTTATAAAGATAATATTTACTTAAAAAGACACCTTTATATAAATTAAAATTAAACAAGACATGTATGAGAATATATATATATATATATATAATAACATATGTTTATATAAAATTAAAAATTATTAAGAAATACATATTGATATATTTTTTTTAGATTATAATACTTGTGCAGGATACAAGTCATGAGAACTAACTAACTTTTTAATCTTGACTTTCTATTTTTAATAATTCTTTAGATTATCTTTTTATTTTAGAATTGTTAGAAACTTTTTATAAATTTTAAATCATTTTGTCTCTAAATAAATAAACTTTAGAATGAAAATGTTATCTGTTTTATTTTCTAAATTGGTAGTATAATTTTTATTTTTTTCTTATGCTTATTTTGTTTTTAATTTTTTAGGAAATAAAAGATAGGGTAAAAAACCTTTTAGAACTCTTGACTTCTCCCTCCAGTGGAAGTTATCTGGCCCATGAATAAAAAAGTGGAAAAAGAAAAGATTACGGACTTGTTTTATTTATTTTTAAAACTTAATTTTAGAAATTGTTTTCTAAAACAATTTTACACTACGTACTTACCAAATAATTTTTCTCAAAATCTATCAAAATTTGAAAATTATTTTCTAAAACAAGTATTTTAAAAAACAAAAATCAAAAACAACTCAAGAATAAGTTCTCATTTTGTTACTTTTAACATACAGATGAGTTGGAACTGTTTTCTTGGGATGGTTCCTTGTTTTCTCAAACGTGGTTGCTCAAAGAAAACAAAAGAGTGGAAAAGGTCGTTTGGATATCTACTACTAATTTATGGACACAAGCACACTTACGGGTGCATTATTCCACGCGTTTTGCAAAAGAAAACGATTCCACCGACAACTATGTGTATTTAAATACATAAAGATTAAAAAAAAAGGAATAAATAAAAAATATAATTTTATTAAAAATCTTCAAACCAAATATCCATAGGTTACATAAAAATGCTCGAGAGGAGGTTTCACCACCCTTAAAACCCCCTCCTCGTATCCTTAACATACAACGGATGTTCTGATATAAAGTTGGAATGTTGACAGATGTGTTAACTTAGGTTCCAATTTTTTCTTGCTCAATTTTAGATCCCTTACTCTTTAAATTGTGAAATTTTGGTTGCATATTTTTCAAACATTCAACATTTAGAAACTCCACAACAATGTTCATTTTCAGGCTTGAATCCATGATTACAAAAGTGTGTATAAACAAGAAAACGTCGGTAATGCATTTGTTATTGTTTTTGTAAGTAGATAACATTTTTTAATTAATAATAATAATGATGATATTTTCTTACTAAGTTATAAATATTTTCATACCTAATAATATTTGCAAATAAAACCAGTATTGTTTAAATAAATTAAAAAATAAAATATATTTCCATCGAATAATTAATTAAGAAAAATAATATTAATTTAAATCATAATAATACAAACTTGTCACTCATATGTATGTTAGACTAGACACAAAATATCAATATTTTAAATTTAATTATTATATTAATATAATAATTTCTAAATTTATATCTAAAAAAAAGAATTTCTAAAATTACATTAATATTAAATTCTTGAAAAAACTTCTTAATATTTTAAATACAAAATCAGTTTATACATTACAACTATTAATAAATAACCCTTTATTCTCTATTTTATTTGTTTTTTTACTTTTAAAATTTAAATAAAAGGGGCATTGGAAAAAAACTTCATCACGTGATTAGGGAATGAATGGCAAACAGGGGGGATTCTCCGGCCTCGCCCTGGTTGGCATTTGAACGGAGTGTGCGCAGTGACATTTGTTCATCATCTATGCATATACAGCTATTCAAATTATTGGCGAACAATACACTTAATTATCAAACAATGACTAAAACTATTTCAATTAACTGAGTCTGCGAAAATTATAATATAGGAGACAAGACAACAATACGCATGAACATGTGTTGGTTTATAAGTGATGAAAATAGTCAGTTCTCTGAAGGATACGTAGTGTGAGATGTGTAAGTGTTGTGATCCGACGATCTTGGGGGAGATCTGGGAGGTGAAGAGAGAAAAGGTTTTGGTGGTATTTGCAAGGACTCCAAGCTTCCTTCCATCATATCTACCACTCTACTCATTGCTGGCCTATTTGACGGGTCTGTTTGAATGCACCATAAGCTCACTATGATCAACTTTCGTACCATTTCTTTATCACTTTCATTTTTTATGCTTCGCAATTTAGGATCCTGATTCAGTTCAAGACGCTTGTAAACCCAGTGTGGAAAATATATTTCACTTGAACATTCAACTTCAACATTCTTATTCACCCTTCCTCCAACCATTTCCAAAACCATCATTCCATAGCTGTACACATCAGATTTATGTGACACTTCTCCGAAGTTTCTTGAGAATACCTCAGGAGCAATGTATCCCGCAGTTCCCCTGGTTCCCAATAAGGACACAATACTTTCTTTTTTTGGACATATTTTAGCTAGTCCAAAATCGGAAATCTTTGGACAGAAATCCTCATCTAGCAATATATTGTGAGGTTTGATATCAAAATGCAAGATTTTAGTATTGCAACCCCTGTGCAAATACTCCAATCCTCGAGCAACGCCGATTGCAATATTGTAGATGGTTTTGCAACTCAATTGAAGATTGAGCTTGTGTGGATCCTTGTCTTCATATATGAACTTCTCAAGTGACCCATTAGGCATGTACTTACATATCAGAGCTCTTTTAGAACCTTCCAGATAGAATCCCAGTAAACTAACAATGTTAACATGGGAAGTGACACTGATGCTAGCAACTTCATTGATAAATTCCTCACCGTTACCTTTGGAGTCGCTTAAAACTTTTACTGCCACAAGACTTCCATCTTGTAACTTCCCCTTATATACACTACCATATCCTCCGTGACCCAATTTGTATCTGAAGGAGTTGGTGGCCTTCTTTATCTCTGAATAACTGTATCTTTTGGCTGCAAGGTGACCGTGGGTGTTCAGAAACATCTCAATTATTTGGTGGGTGGGATTTTTCTTCTTGTAAAAGCGTCTTCTAATGCACCAAATCAAAAATATCATAGCTCCTAGTGTTCCACCGGCAGATGCAACTACATTGTTTATAATTGAAGACAAGAAGTAATGCCGTGCAGCATAAGTACTTTTGAATACACACCTATTAATTGTACATCATAGTACCATACTACCATTTGTCTTTCGATTTTTGTGATATATAGAAAATAAGGTAAACAGTAGGAAAGAAGGGAGAAATTGGGAGATACAGAAAATAAATTTAACACATTTTATTTTATTGATTAAAATTTATTAAAAATGAAACTGGACTTAAATTTACTTTTAATTTCTATAGTTTTATAAATTGTATAATTTTGATCTCTTACAATTTTATTCTACATTTGATTTTCATATTTTAAAATTTAGCAATTTTGATCTAATGATGTGTAATTAATTTTTTAACATAAATTGTTGATGTGACACACTAGTAATACCATGAAACTGACTTGATGATATGATATTAATATTATTTTGACTTTATATGTTAGTGTTTTTCCATTTATATATAATACATTATTTGCGTCACATGATCTGATCTGTTATGTTAGTATCTTAGTATCATATTATCATTAATATATTATATTATTTATTTATGTGAAAATTTAATGACAAATTAATGATGAATCAAAATTGCTAAACTTTGAAAATGTGAAGACTATATGTTTAATAAATTTTTTTAAAAACTAAAATTGCACGATAATAAAATTATATGGTTAAAACTGAATTTATGCATTAGAAACACTAAAACTTATTACAAAGTGCTTAAAAAGTGTGTTGGAAACTGTAATAACATTTACTGAAAAATCACACTTGAGGACTGAATCCTGAAGGGTCTCTGCTCTTTCTAACAATGCCCGAAAATGTATTAACAATATAAGCAAGGAAAGATGCTTTCCCCATTTAGTCTGAATACAATTAAATTAAAAATATTTTTCAAAAACTGATTTTTAAATAATAGAAGTGGTTAAAAATTGTAAAATTACAAGGAAGAACATGAATAAAAAAATATAGAAAACCAAACCAACTTTAAGATGATAATTTTGAAAATAACTTTTAAAAACTATTCTTATCCAACAAGTTTTTGTTGTTCCTTTTTTAACACATAAAACATTTTTCAAAATTAAGAAACAAACAGACCTATAAATAAATATCTTTTCATTATTGTTTTAAAACAATAAGACATGAATAATTATTTAGAAAATAAATGTATTAGATAAATTTTTATGTAAAAGTATAGGTAAGTTGGGTCCTAGTGAATATGAGGATCAAAACATGTATCAAGACTTCAATAACATATTTATAGAAATACTTACCGATTATCTACCAATAGGTCTTTACATCGACAATATATTATTTATCAACAAGTTTTTACATTTGATAATAGTTTGAAAATCAATCGAAGTTTCACGTTTCTTAAAATTTATTTTTATTATATTTACATTTGTATCGACTCAAAAATTAAAAATATTTAATCTTTTTTTTTAAAAAAGGAACATTTTATCCTGAAAACATTACTAGTAAGACGTAAGTATTTTTATATGCATTACATAATTATTTTTAAATGCACAAAAATGTGAAGAAAATTTTGTTTTACCGGTAATAAAGAAGAATTAAAAATAAAAGATACAAGTATTTAAAACTTTTAAATTTGATTTTTTTAAAAACATAGACTTGACAAATATTAGAATAAATTATTTTAATGAAATTAGTATAGATGTTATCTATTTTTAAACCTTAAGACTGAAATTTATGATATTATTAGATTAGATAAGGGTAAATGAGATTTATAACATACTTGCTGCTATAAGAAGAGTCGGTTTTTCTCCTGCAAAATTGAAAATAATAAAAAGAAATTAAAAAACATATGCAAATATTTCTTACCACAACAAATGAGCAAAGTGGGTCAAAACCCACGAGATAACTTTGACCCATCACATGTTCAAACCGGATTGGATTGACGAAGTTTAATCCACCTCTACAGTAAGAAAAAATAGACCCGATCGATCCACTTAGAATCGACTCATCCATCCACCATAACTTTTCTACTAAGATTACACTCGCACCCCCTCTCATTCAAAAAGTGTTAGCTCCAGATGATTAGTAGGTATTTTTTCAATAAAAAATTAATCCAGAAGCACCCTTTCTTCTTCGTTTATTATGTTTCTGTTGTTAAAGCTTCCACTAAAACGCCATTGCTCAAATCTCAAAAATAAAAATAAAATACACATCATATAAAGTATAAACCCCTTGGTATATATATACATGAAAATGAGACACACTCCATTAATACTTATTGTTGTTTTCTATCATTCTATTCCTATACCATCATATATATAATTTCTTATAGTCTCTTCAGGTGTATATAATTTAATTTTTCCCGTGTTAATATTCCAAATTATTGTTCAAATAGCATATTATGTAATGTAATATAGGCCGGAGAAGTACGTACCTTTGTAACAATAAAAATTTTGGGTGTTGTCAAGCCGACATTGGCCTCCATGAACATGGATACAAGCAGAACAATCCGGAGATAATTCTAATTCGATGGCGATATTATCAGTTATGAACTCGAAAGGGTCACTGGAATTTAGATGGCCATCCAGTAGCTGGAAGGATGGAAGCAGAACCATCGAACATCCTTTGTGATGACTGTACCCGGAGCCGGAGGGGTTGGGGTCCACCATTGAATAGAGTGTTTCATTTTTGCAAAGTGTGTTGTTAGAAACATAATTTTCTGGCGGATCAGCGAGGTTGTGGTTGCACCTGAGTATCTCTAGGTAATGCTTTAAACGAGAAGCCTTAAGCAAAGGGGAGTTGACTGTGAACGTAGAGCTGTAGCTGAAGGTGTCACAACTTCTTTGTAGCAACAAATCGTGCAGTTTATCGTCTTTTATGGTAATCGTAAACTGGTCGAGCCCGACAACATCAAACCATGTATTGTTATATTTTATGGTTTTTTTGGCCCCTGGTTCTTGGTCATCACAGCCATGTATCACCAATATGCCACAGTCTCGGTGAAGTGTGTTGGTGAAAGGAAAAATGATGTTACCCAGATCGCCGCACTTAATTGAAGACGGGCAAGTCTCACCCGATACCACTCGTACAAGGCATGCCAACAAAACAACACCAAACACATCAAGTGCAACCATCTTAATCAGTTCTCTAGAGTGCTACAGCAGCTAATAACAAGTCTTATGGGCTCAAAGAAAAGTCAAAACCAAAAAGCGGAAACAGAGTCCCCCATGGAAATGTTAGGAAGAGACAAGTAAAAGTAACCACCCAATGAAAGGTTTTCTTATTTTCTATCATTGAATTTGCTGCAGCCGATTTTGACTGACCAAGCTCATACGAAATGTACATGTAGCTGAGTGCTGAGTCAGAACACCCCAATACTATTGATAGGGCAACCCCAACTAATACATTTGAACCTAAGATTAAACAAGTTTATAAGTCAATTTTAGTCAAGGTTCTAAGGCAACAAACTCATAATGTAATAGTAACTATATAACACCAGTAAATCACTACTACCATCACAATTTGGGAAGTAAAACCCATGGAACCAGATTATTATAGTTATAAATTTGAAATACTGCAACATTTAGTTCATCATATAGTATTTTTTTTTTGGGGGGGGAATTGTTAGCCACTTTTTATAAATTTTAACCCATTTTGTCTCTAAATAAATAAGCTTTAGAATGAAAGTTGTTATCTGTTTTATTTTCTAAATTTGTAGCATAATTTTTATTTATTTTCTTATGCTTATTTTGTTTTTATATTTTTAGGAAATAAAATATAGGCTAAAAAAAACTTTTAGAAATCTGGACTTGTCCCTCTAGTGGAAGTTATCTGCCCGTGAACAAAAAGGTGGAAAAATAAAAGATTATGGACTTGTTTGATTTTTATTTTTAAAACTTTTTGGTTAATTTTAGAAATTGTTGTCTAAAACAATTTTAACTACTTACCAAATAAATTTTTTCTCAAAATCTATCAAAATTTGAAAATTATTTTCTAAACAAGTATTTAAAAAATAATAAAATAAAAAAATAAAAAAAACTCAAGAATAATTTCTCATTTTGTTATAACATACAGATGAGTTGGAACTGTTTTCTTGGGATGGTTCCTTGTTTTCTCAAACGTGGTTGCTCAAGCAAGACGTAAGAGTGGAAAAGGTCGTTTGGATATCTACTACTAATTTGTGGACAAAAGCACACTTACGGACGGGTGCATTATTCCACGCGTTTTGCAAAAGAAAACGATTCCACCGACAACTATGTGTATTTAAATACATAAAGATTAAAAAACATAAATAAAAAATATATTTTTATTGAAAATCTTAAATCAAATATCTATAGGTTCCATAAAAATGCTCGAGAGGAGCTTCACCCTTAACATCCTAGGCCTCCTCGTATCCTTAACATCCTTCTAAAGACAACGAAGATTAAAGAATAAGAGAAAAAAAAAAACTTCACAAGTGCTTCAAGAAAACATGAGGTTCACCCTTAACATCCTTCTCGTATCGCTACAACTTTTAGAGAGAAAGCAAGATATTTGATGATGGCTCAAACTAAAGAATAAAGAATGAGAATCCTGGAATTGTTTAATTAATTTGATAACTACTCTTGTTAAAAATAGATTTTTGATTTTCTAAAACTAAACTACTTGTTTGATTAAACTTGTTTACTTCTCAGCTCCAGAGATATACTGGGGAGCTTTTTGAGATTTTGTCTGGCTTCTTTTTAAGAATTGACAGGCTAAGAGAAAGGTCCCCCCGGCTCATAAAGAGCCCGAATGTTGCTGGAGGCTGGAGCGTTAGTGCGGTACTTGGGCCATAGAAAGGTACATGTCGTACACTATGTTACAGATAAGATCGTAGATTTGCTACAACTCCCTGCTTTTGCAATTATGATTGCAACATAAAAATAAAAATTTTCTATCTTTTTGGCATCATAAAACACAATGCTGGATTCTCAAGCATCCATCAAGTATACATGGTAACACCAGAAGGAAAGAAAGAATTGACTGTCTCATCCTACGTTTCATGCAATTCTCAAGTATAAAAGCCTAGATGTTCAAGTGTCACAACTCTTCATCAACAGTGAGTAGCCAAGACAATAAAGATTGTAGCTCTTCATCTGTATGTGACGTCGCTGGAATTGTTATTGCTAAATACATACTATGAATGAATAAAACAATTTACCATTAACACATCAAATATTGACATTGATAGAGCAAATAACATTAAGGGGGGGAAATTGCTACCTCCGGGAATATACTCAACAAAATTAAATAAGAAAAGGAGGGGTGTCAAAATCAATTATTAGCTTTGATAAATTTTGTGGAAAAATCCGATAATCATACAGCTTCTTCTGTTACGTAAGCATGTACTCATGCCAATGATCTTTTCTAAACAGTGAAACTTACTATACTAAATTATATGTGACTAATAAATATATATTGTAGTGTGAGTGAAGGACCTGTATCAAGAAGCAATGAAAGTGGGGAAGCAGCTACAAATATGCAGCAATAAATGTTGGGGCTTGTTGTGAAGCATGCGGATCGAAGTTAGACTTATAGGTGCAGAAAATTTTGCATGTTGATATGGTGTGGCAGGGGATTAAGCGCTGGAAGAGAGATTGGGATGGATGGTATTCATATGTAGTTATGTCTCTATGTGGAAAGTAGGTGCAGAGGGTTGTTATTATTTGATAAATAACCATTCCTTTGTAGGGAGAAGCAAATTCATGTGGGTATTTACCTGTATCTCATTTATTTTGGTTGTAAAAACATTAGGTACTACTGGTACCAATTATATTCATATATGTTCTTTTTAGCTGAGAAAAAAAAAATTGTTCATAGGCTAGTGTAGGGTCTCTTGTATCCTCCCCATATTAAAAAAGAAGAGAGAAATGATATTGGAGAGACGAAACTAAGCCCTACTGCTTCCTTCCCTTGCCAAGTCGCCATCTAAAGTCAACGAACTACCCACTATTACTAATGATGAATCCTTCAAGTCAACAAGGTGCCAAAACTAAAATAACCTGGAATCAATATATATAGACATTTAGACAAAATGGTAAAAATTGAAAATGATGCACAATGTGCACGGAGTAAACGAAAAAGGTTGTATTATTCACCATTGAGCCAGTTATCCAGAGCCAAAAACGCACACAATATACCATCTTCATACAAGAGAAACTCTTTGTAACTATACTCGCACATTAAGAATTAATTCCGAGGTTTTCTAACTCACTTCAAGTAAAAATAAAATTAAACAGCCTTATATAAATTATTAGTGCATTTTCTTTATATTTTTAAAGATGGTTGATGCAATTTTTGTAACCGTGTCAATCATTGTCCATGGGATTCTTTAACCTCATTTGTATGCGGCATAAGCTCCAAACTCCATTAATTCATATTAGTTAGTATTATTAAATTTTTTACAGTCTCAAACATGAAAATCAAACTGAAATAATAATAAATAAAACTTATCATAGAGAGTTTAATTTTTATATACATATGTATCTGTATAAGAAAAAAAAACCCTAATTCAATGTTAAAAAACTTATACTGTCGCGTGCCCAGTCGAAAGCAATGAGTGGAGACTATACTTTTGTGTCAAAGGCAAAAAAACAAAAAGTTTGTCACACTCAAAAAAGTTAAAGAATAAAAATTAGAAAATAAGTTAAAGATAAAATATAGTTTTTTTCTCTATAAAAAAATTTAAATTCAACTTTAGTCTTTAAAAAATTTTGGCCTATTTTTTTTTTTTCTAAAAGTTGAAAATATTTCACTTTTGATTTTCAAAGTAATTATAATTATTTTTTAACTAAGTCTCACGTAGAATTCACAAGACCTAACTCAAAAGCATTCAACCGAGATTGAAAACCTAATATGTCTACTTAACTCTGTTTGGGGGGTTCTTATTGACAAGACTCCTCTTCCTCTATCCTCCTTCATTGCCTATTGATGAGATATTCAGGGTGCTTCATAAGGATCCTTTTATGATCATTACGACCTCGAAAGGGGAGTTATGATTGTGGCAAAATGATACCAATCATAGGTGTATTTGGATGATCACTAGAAGGAGATGAATGGAATAGATAAAGGTCGTGCAAATCCCATTTGTTGTCCTTTTTCCCCTCCGGCTTATTCTCATGGGTGATTGGCTCATGCAAATCTTTGTAGTACAGATGGTCTTCCATCATCAGCTTCCAATAAAAATAATTTATGCGATTAGTTTGAACATATCTTCATGAGTGACAACTCCCTCCATCTTGAATCACACATGATAATAGCTCCCCCGAACCAGGTGAGCTCTGATACCACTGTTTTCAAAATAGGCACTTAGTGGAAACAGAAAAAACAAGAATAGAGAGTAAAAGAATGATATCAAGAATTTTTAAAGTGTAAAAATCATTTCAATGTAAAAGGTAAAAATCATGGGATCAAGCCAGCAAATATCTCCACTATTAAAAATAGGATTACAATGACTCTCTCAATACAAGAGAATATCTCTCAACCTCACCCGACAATGATGATTTACAATTTCTCTCAACTCTCATCAAGTGTGGTGGAAACTAGAGCTCGCTTTTTCACTATCACTCTTACTTTGCTTCTTTTTGGATGGGATGAGATGGGATACTCCAACTCTTTACAAGCCTCCCTATTTATAGGAGAGACATGACTTCCTTCAAGAGTGAGTGGTGGATGCCAATAAATGAGTTACACACACAAAGCTCCTTATAACTCTAATCTTCACTTTCCTAAGTGGAGGGTGTAAGTCTCAAGGTCAAAGAAAAAAATTCTAAGCCCTTGAAAAGTGCTCCACAACTTCTTATGCATGTCTTAGAATGTGTTCCTCAATTTATTATGTACTTGCATTTGCATGTTTACTTGAATGTGAACCAACCTTGATCATGGAGAAATTTTCAACACCAAGCTCATACAAAATGTACATGTAGCTTGAGTTAGAACCCCCCCAATACTATTGATATGGCAACCCCAACTTATACATTTGAACCAAAGATCAAACAAGTTTAAAAGTCAATTTTAGTCAAGGCTCTAAGGCAGCAAACGCAGAATGTAGTAGTTACTATATAGCAACCAGTAAATATCTGCTACCATCACAATTTAGGAAGTAAAACCCATGGAATCAGATTATTATAGTTATAAATTTGAAATACTGCAACATTTAGTTCATCATATAGTATTCTAGCTCACCAGTTACAAGTTACAAAGTCTCACATGATAAATGGACTGGAGAGGTTGGAGGAGAATACAAATTACATTGTATCACATGATAAATGGACGGGAGAGGTTGGAGGAGAAGACAAAAAGGGTTTAGGTGGAATTTGCAATAACTCAACTTTGCTTTCTAGCATTTCCAACACTTTACTTATGGCTGGTCGAGTGGAAGGGAGGGTTTGTATGCACCATAAACCCACTATTGTCATCTTTCTCACCATTTGATCATCACTTTCATTTTTCATGTTTTGTAAACCAAGCTCTTGATTTGATTCAAGACGATTGTAAACCCAATCAGGAAAATATATTTCACTTGAACGGTCTACTTCAGCCTGAATGTTCTTTCTTCTTCCAATTATTTCTAAAACCATCATTCCATAACTGTAAACATCTGATTTATGTGATACTGCACCGAAATTTCTAGAAAAAACTTCTGGAGCAATATAGCCTGCTGTTCCTCTAGCGCCAAATATTGATACCATACTTTCTTTCCTTGTGCAAATTTTTGCTAGTCCAAAATCTGAAATCTTGGGGTTGAAATTCTCATCCAAAAGAATGTTATGAGGTTTTATGTCAAAATGTAAAATTCTAGTATTGCAACCTTTATGCAGGTATTCTAGTCCTCGGGCAACACCAATTGCAATGTGGAACATCGTTTGACAGTCCAATTGACAATCTGTCATTAGGACATTTTCTTCATAGATAAACTTCTCAAGTGACCCATTAGACATAAACTCATAAACTAAAGCTCGTTTAGAACCTTCATAACAGAACCCCAAAAGAGTAACGATATTAATGTGAGAAGTTCTGCTGATGCTTGCAACTTCGTTGATGAATTCCTCGCCGTCATCTTTGAATTCATTCAGGATCTTCACTGCAACATAACGTCCATCCTGTAACTTTCCTTTGTATACACTACCGAATCCCCCTTGGCCTAATTTGTTTCTAAAGAAGTTGGTCACTTTCTTTATCTCAGAATAACGATACCTCTTTGTTTGAAGGGGTCCATGTCTTTTCAAAAAGATCTCTATTCGTTGATTGCTTGAATTTTGCTTCTTCCATCTTCTGTAGTACATCTTGAACATTACTAGCAACAGAGCAGCTATAACAGCTGGAGAGGTTATTCGAATTAGAAGGATTATTTTTTAGAAGGATTAGAAAGTAATGCTATACCGAGAAATAGAATAAATATTGTTAAGAAAATAACTCATTAGATTAAACGCATGGATAATAAAAAACGTGAAAAACTGCCCTAATAAAATAAAAACAGAAAGTATTTATTATATTAAAAACATAAAAATAATTAAATAAAATGCTATTGAAAATTAATCTATATGCATTACCTAGTCCGAGTCCTAGTATCATTTTTACAATCCAACGTCTTCTCCCTGCTGCAGAAGGTAGAAGACAATTACTCAATTAGCAACTGTTCTGGTTCAAATTATTCAAAACGAAATCCATCATTAAAATTACTCCTGGGAAATCAAAGAATACAAATATAGCGCAAATGTTTAATTTGTCTTCAAATTTTACATGAGTTTCGCATATCACCTACCTTTGGCTTATTCTAAATTATATATCATGCTAATTTTATATATCTGGTAGCATTTGATAACAGACTTTTTGTAGCTATTTTTTGATGAATTAAGAATTGCAGAAGAAAGCGTACCGATACTATTGGCAGTGGCACAACAAAATTCCTCTTTGCGGTCAAGTTGACACTGCCCTCCTCTGCGATAGTGACAATGTGCACATTCATCAGTTAATTCTACTTTAGTGAAGATATCTGCAGTTACGAATGTGAATGGGTTTTTATTGTCGGGCACGTCTTTAATTGGAAGCTGGACCTTTGTACATGCTCTCAAAGAACTCGGAGATGCATCATCATTTGTGGGGTATTTCTTGTAGTAGAGATCGTAATCAGGGCACTTTGTATAATTATACATGTTTGTGGGAGGGCCGACATGGAGGCTGCGGTTGCACCTGAACAGAGTTGTGCTGTATTGGATGTGAAAAGCAGCAAAGCGAGAACTATGAGGAAGAGTATAATTGTTTCTGAAAGCTTCACAACTTTCGTTCTGCAGAAGGTTAGAGAGATTTTTGTCTCTAAATTGAAAAGTTGTGAGAGGAGTAGTAGGAGTACTGAAAAGCTGAGCAACGCGTACAAGCTGAAACCATACTCCATTTTTCTGTAATTGGATCATTTTGGGCTTACGTGGATCATCATCACAATTGCTAATGGGCAATAAGCCACAGTCCTGGCGTTGTGTTTTAGTGAAGGGGAAACTGATATTGCCAAGATATCCACATTCAAACCAAGCTGGACACTCTCCTTGGTACCCAGCCGCCAAGACAAGTGGCATAAGGCGACAAAACAAAAGTAATAATACAAATTCATTAACTGAACTCATCCTTCCTGAATCACCCAGTACGTCTATGAGCTGATAAACGTTTTAGTGTAATTAGTTATAAGCTGTGAGTCTCTTAATTATTTTAAACAGTCGCGATGGCGTGCCCGTACGAACTGTTTAATACGCATGTTGACTTGAAGTATGAGTATGGATGACTTGGTCAAATAAATAACTGTGGAATTTGTTGAGCAGCCATTGCGAACACAGCAACGGAAAAAGAAAAGGTAAGTATATATAAACAACAGAATCAAGCCTCTCCATCAGCCTTCGCTGTTCCAATTAAATGCAATATCATCCATCATACATGATTCAACTGTATGTAAGTTTGAACCAGCAATATCGCTAAATTACCTTCTCTAGCAGATCCTTAGTGCTTTATTTACTGGATTATCATTTTAGAATAATGGGTTTGGCACAGAGAGATAGTAAAAATGATATAATGAATGAAGTTTAAAAAAAAAAAAAAAAGAGACCAAAAATTGGTTGTAAATGAATCGTAAAAGAAAGAGAAGCGAAAAAATTAAAATTGATTACTTTATATAATAAGTCTTATTTTAACCATATTTGTGATATTTATCTTTTATTATTGCATATATGGGTTGAACTCCATATATCAACTTTTTTTAAAGATTTTTATTATTGGTTCTTTAACTTTTTTTCGTCTTTATTTTTAATCTCTTAACAAGGAAAAAAAGTTAAGTAAAAAAATAAAATGATAAAAAAGTTTTTAAAAAAAGTGCAGGAACTATAAAATGATAATAAATCTAAAGTTAATTTTATTTTTGTTTTCAAAGTTAACTTGGACTTCCACAAAATATCAAATCTGGATGGGTTTCAGGTTATGGTCCTGTATCAAACCTACTCAAAATCAATAACCATTCTTAGAAAAATGCTGACATAAGTTCAAATAAAAACCTTATAATTTTTTACAGGAAAAATCTTATCTTTTAGTTCATAGGGTAAAATGTTTTGTGTTTTCTGTTGGGAAACAATCTTCATAAGCGGGAAGACAATTAATTTGTATGTAAGACGATAAAAATAACAAAGTTTATCTGAACAATCAACTGAATAACCAACGGATGTCAGAAACGGAATCAAAACTAAGTGATCCATATTCCGAGAGTTTTTACGTTTGGTAAAAATTCTGTCCCCTTTCTGTAGTTTCAACTGTTCAGTTTATCTTCAATTTGGGTTTTGCTATAAAATTAATCAAACATTCTTAGCTTTAAGTCCCAATTTTGGGCAATCGCAAATTTGCAATTGGGAAATGATAATTAGTACAAAGATGTTTTCGTATTAGACATACCAATGATGTGTAACCAGAGAGATATCTAGAATTTAGAGAAGGGAGAGATAGAGAGAGACGAGAGAGAATAGCAAGATGAGAGAGAGAATTCACGTTAAATTCGTATTCTACTCTTTGATTTCCATTGCCTATATAATAAACTATCAACTTCATTCTGTTACAAATAGGATCACTTTTGTAATTAAATGTTGACAGCATAGACTTTTTAGACAATTAGCCAATTACATAATCAGAAAAGTGTTTAAGCATTTGAATTGTCCTTCTAACCCTTAATTCTGTTACAGCTGTTGAGTTTGTGCTCCATTGGATTGACGTCTTGTGCATTAACTTGGACTGGGCTCTATCTCGTCAAATCTCATCTGCATTACATGCTATTGATTAACAATTGGATTCATGCAATTCGTACAATGAAAGTTTAGTACGAAGTAACAGTTCTCTTTGCAATTGAAGGAGCAAAAAGAAAAAACAAGATTAACCGGAACCACTTGAGCTGAAAGAAGAAGCAAAATCCGAGACAACAATAAAAAAAAAAAAAATCAGCAAAAAATATATATAGTCTATAGAGAGGTCATTCTTGTTTTGAGAATTGTTAGACTGTTATATCAGCAAAAGGACATAGGACAGCAATTTTTTCTATCCTAGAGCTGAGAGTATCCTATCCTATGAGACACTTGTGAATTGTGATCAATGAAGTGTTAACCTAAGAAAATTACCTCACGGTAAGTTCATCAAACCACTTGAAAGTGAAATCCAAAATTCAACGATAGTGGGACCAATTTCATGCTCAATTTCGTCAGTTAAAAGAAGCATAAGACTTGACTCATTGTAATGTGATATTAAAACTGATCCAAGACGGCGCTAGTCCATCTCAACTTAATTTACAGAGTTTGAAGTGCAGAGTACGTAAACAACCATGGATGTGAGTCACAGTATTATTCTAATTAAATTCTTGGAAATAAGACACGGTTCTGGAAAGGTCAGGTCGCCGTTTTTAGCTGTTAGCCTGACACATCACTTCACTTAATGGTGACTAAAGAGAGAAGGCCTTCCAAATGGGTGTAACTCATTTTCAATCTTCATCAACCAATTGCAATACTCAATGACCTCAAGTTTCTTGGAACATTTTCTGTGTAAGTATCTCTCCTATCCTATCAAATACGTTTTATAACACTCAGTGGCATGTCTGATTAGACAGTGATTAACAAAGACTAGCTAAGTAGGATACTAAGAATGCAGTGAGATTAACTAGTGTTTCTAAAGAATTAAATTTCTTAAAAAAAGTACTAGTGCATACTATTTTAAACTTTAATAAAAAATTCTAATGTTCAATCCTTAACAGTCCTCAGCACTAATTAGCTAGATCCTATAACAAAAAGGATGAAAACGAAAAATTCTCCATTTTTGGCGGTTTAAGTTTTATCTAGCTTAGAGTTTTTCATTTTTTCTTTCGTTGGTTTTTCACTATTGTAGTTTCTTGTTAATGGAATTTCACTTTGTATTATTCAAAGCTTCACTAGTACATTCCTACATTATGTGACGCTTTCTTAAGTTTTTCCTACCATACAGTATTATTTTCATTAGAAAAATATACTATAAATATGACTAACAGAGAATTTACATTTCTAAGCAAATGAGGGCGAATGGTTTTTTGAAGCAAAGCGATTACATACCTATCAGAAGCATATATTAAGTCAAGAAATAGGTATAAAGTCTGAAATTTCCTGAAGTGCCAACTTTACACATTACAATCAGTTACACATCAATTTATGGGCTTTTTTATCAAATGGGGATAAAAAGTTAGGGTAATTAAGTTTTGGGGGCAAGGCAAAAGATTTTTTATTTTCCATTTATCCACCTTTTACGACTTTGCCGTCAGAAGTCATAAAAAATGCTACGACTTTATAATTTTTTTTCAAAACTATTTTAAATTAAATTAGAATAGAAATTATATATATATTTCTGATTTTAAAGTCATATGAAACCATCCGACATCACTATTTATGTTTTTTTTTAAAATTAATTAAATAATATTTGAAGTAATTATTTATTTAATTTAATATAATTTAATTTTTTTTACTAATTTAATATATTTTTTATTATTTGAGTAATTTGAAAAGGCAAATAAATTTGTTTATATATTGAGTATGAAATTCCAAATTTTTATTACTCAAACAAAATTTAAAATTGTTAGTTAAATTATTTTAAAAAATATGCAAGTTTAAAATAAAAAAAAATTAATGTTGTTTAAAAAAGAAAATAAATTAAATAATTAAATTTAAAAAAACGGAAGTCGTGGAGCCACTTCAAAGTCGTGTAGCTCTACATGACCTCTAAGGAAAAAGAAAAAAAGAAAAAAAGAAAAAAGAAAAGTGGAAAAAAACCAAAAAAAAGTAAAAAATAGAAATATTGTTTGATTAATTTGTTTATCTAATTTATTTAATAAATATAATAATTTTAGTTATTATAATATATGAAATGGTGATATTTAATTTGTTTGATTCTTTTATGTATATAAATTAATTTATTGTAATTTCTTATATTAATTTTATTAGCTTTTAAAATAATTTTATAATTGTTGTTAGTAATTTTAAATTTCTAATTTGGATAGAAATATTGTTTGATTAATTATTTTTGTAATAGAAGACTTTTTTTGTATTGAATATTAAAATTAAAAGAAAATATTATTTTATTTTAGTTTCTGTTTTGTTTTGTAATTTTTTTATTTTAATTGTTGTTTCGTATTTTTATCATAAAAATTGTCTAATTGTATAATTTAATAATTTATA
>PYAF01005611.1:2242189-2260612 GCA_007407185.1 Glycine tomentella
TTAGAATCATTTTAAATATATTTTCTAATTGTTTTTTATTTTTAAATATTTTTTATTTAGTTGAAAATTAGTTTTATTAACTAAATTAGTTTTGTATAACAATATAATTTTTTAAAATTATTTTGAATAAAAGCCGATATTTTGAATCAGTTTTAAATTGATTATAAGAAATAGATCAATTTTAAATAGATTTTTTTACTATTTTTTTATTTTCAAATATTTTTTATTTAGTTGAAAATTATTTCTATTAACTAAATTAATTTTGTAAACCAATATAATTTTTTTTAAATCATTTTGAATAAAACTCGTATTTTGAATCAGTTTTAAATTGATTATAAAAATTAAATCAATTTTAAATAGATTTTTTAACTTTATTTTTATTTTCAAATATTTTTTTATTTAGTTGAAAATTAATTTTATTAACTAAATTAGTTTTATAAACAATACAATTTTTTTTTAAAATTATTTTGAATAAAAATCTGTCCCTTACCATTTAGTTGAAAAAATTTGTAAAAATAAAGAGATAAGATACGTTATGGGAAAATGGGAGCAGTTATTAATTGGAAAGTGGGAATAGTTATTTATTATATATGTATTATACTAATTTGCTACTCCCTCTAGCGAATTACTCTTTCTCTCTCTGCCATGTCAGCATATCGTTACATAATTCGCTACAGAGAGTAGCGAATTATGTGTTGTGTAATTCGCTGAGAGGTATAATAAAATATGACGCGTGGCAGTCTGGTAATATATTTTGATCGCATGACATTCCAATAAAAAAAAATTTTGACCGTGGCAGTACGGTGGTTGTCTCCTAAGTAGGATACTAAAAATGCAGTGAGATTAACTAGTCTTTCTGAAGAATTAAATTTCTTAAAAAAAGTACTAGTGCATACTATTTTAAACTTTAATAAAAACTTCTAATGTTCACTCCTTAACAGTCCTCAGCACTAATTAGCTAGATCCTATAACAAAAAGGATGAAAACGAAAAATTCTCCAGTTTTTGGCGGTTTAAGTTTTATCTAGCTTAGAGTTTTTCATTTTTTCTTTCGTTGGTTTTTCACTATTGTAGTTTCTTGTTAATGGAATTTCACTTTGTATTATTCAAAGCTTCACTAGTACATTCCTACATTATGTGACACTTTCTTAAGATTTCCCTACCATATAGTGTTATTTTCATTAGAAAAATATACTATAAAATTTGACCAAAAGAGAATTTACCTTTCTAAGCAAATGAGGGGGAAGGGTTTTTTGAAGCAAAGCGATTACATACCTATCAGAAGCATATATTAAGTCAAGAAATAGGTATAAAGTCTGAAATTTCCTGAAGTGCCAACTTTACACATTACAATGCAGTTACACATTAATTTATAAGTTTTTTTATCAAATGGGGGTAAAAAGTTAAGGTAATTATGTTTTGGGGGAAAAAGATTTTTTATTTTCCATTTAGAGGTAAGTGGTGTTACCTTTTACGACTTTACGGTCAGAAATCATAAAAATGTTACGACTTTAATTTTTTTAAAAAATTATTTTAAATTAAATTAGAATTGAAGTCATAAATATATTTACGACTTTAAAGTCGTATGAAACCATCCGACTTCACTATTTATCTTTTCTTTCCAAAATTAATTAAATAATATATTTGAAGTAATTATTTATTTAATTTAATATAATTTAAAAGGATATAATTTAAAAATATTGTTATTAATTTAATATTTTTTTATTATTTGAGTAATTTGAAAGGCAAATAAATTTGTTTATATATTGAGTAGGAAATTCCAAATTTTTATTACTTAAACAAAATTTAAAATTGTTAGTTAAATTATTTTAAAAAATATGCAAGTTTAAAATAATAAAAATTAAAGTTGTTTAAAAAATAAAAAATTGAATAATTAAATTTAAAAGAAAAAAAGGAAGTCGTGGAGCATCACATGACTTCAAAGTTGTGTAGCTCCACACTACTTCTAAGGAAAAAGAAAAAAATAAAAAAAAAAGGAAAAAAGGAAAAAAAATAGAAATATTGTTTGATTAATTGGTTTATCTAATTTATTTAATAAATATAATAATTTTAGTTATTATAATATATGAAATAATGATATTTAATTTGTTTGATTCTTTTTTGTATATAAATTAATATATTGTAATTTGTTATATTAATTTTATTAGCTTTTAAAATAATTTTTTAATTGTTGTTAGTAATTTTAAATTTCTAGTTTGTATAGAAATATTGTTAGATTAATTTTTTTTGTAACAGTAGACTTCTTTTTTGTATCAAGTATTAACATTAAATGATTTTATATTTTTATTTAATTTTTATTGTTCATTTATATTAATTACAAATGTTATTTTTATTTCAACAATCATTTTTATTGTTAAATTATATTATGTTGATAATATTGTCATAATTTTTTAAAAAAATCATTAACACATTATTGTGTTAAATATTAAATTTATATAACAATAATTGAATATTATTATAAAAATTCTAATTTAATTCTTTTCAAATAAAAATGCTAACATAAAAATACATAAATTGTAAAATATATCAAATAAAATCATATAATACCTTAACTAAACATATTAATTTTAAAATTATTAAATTATACAATATGATAATTTTTATAATAAAAATACGAAACAACAATTAAAATAAAAAATTACAAAAAAAAACAGAAACTAAAACAAAATAATATTATCTTTTTATGTTAATATTCAATACAAAAAAAGTCTATCGTTACAAAAAAAAATAATCAAACAATATTTTTATCCAAATTAGAAATTTAAAATTACTAACAACAATTACAAAATTATTTTAAAAACTAATAAAATTTATATAACAAATTACAATAATTTAATTTATATACATACAAGAACCAAACAAATTAAATATCATTATTTCATATATTATAATAACTAAAATTATCATATTTATTAAATAAAGTAAACAAACAAATTAATTCTATTTTTTTCTTTTTTCTTTTTCTTTTCCACTTTTCTTTTTTCTCAGAAGTCGTGTGGAGCACGACTTTGAAATTGTGTGATGCTCGACGATTTCCTTTTTTCTTTTAAATTTAATTATTCATTTTTTCTGTTTTAAACAACGTTATTTTTTTTTAACCTGCATATTTTTAAAAATAATTTAGCTAATAATTTTAAATTTTATTTAAGTAATAAAAATTTGGAATTTCCTACACAATATATAAACAAATTTATTTGTCTTTTTCATATTACTCAAATAATAAAAAATATATTAAATTAATTACAACATTTTTTAAATTATATCTTTTTAAATTATATTAAATTAAATAAATAAATAATTACTTAAAATATATTATTTAATTAAATCTTTTGTCCCCAAAATGTAATTAGCCTAACTTTTTACTCCCATTTGATAAAAAAAGCGCAATTTATGAGGTCAAACTAAAAGCAAAATATACTAGTAATAAATGCAATACATTACAACCTAGACTACATACTAGTATTTCCTAAGTTACAATGACTCACATGACAAATGGACTGGAGAGGTTGAAGAAGATATACAAGGTTTAGGCGGAATTTGTAATAACTCAACTTTACTATCTAGCATTTCCACCACTTTACCAATGCCTGGTCGAGTTGAAGGATTGCTTTGTATACACCATAAGCCCACTATTGTCATCTTTCTCACCATTTTTTCATCACTTTCATTTCTTATATTTTTCAAACCAAGTTCTTGATCTGATTCAATACGATTGTAAATCCAATGAGGAAAATATATTTCACTAGAGTTGTCTACTTCAGCCTTGATGTTTTTTCTTCTTCCAACCATTTCTAAGACCATCATTCCAAAACTATAAACATCTGACTTATGTGACACTACACCGAAATTCCTGGAAAAAACTTCCGGGGCAATATAGCCAGCGGTTCCTCTAGCACCAAGTATTGATAACGCACTTTCTTTTTCTGGACAAATTTTTGCAAGTCCAAAATCGGATATTTTTGTACAATAATCATCAGCTAGTAATATATAGTGAGGTTTTATGTCAAAATGCAAGATTCTAGTGTTGCAACCTCTGTGTAAGTACTCTAATCCACGAGCAATGCTGATTGCAATATCATACAATTATTTGCAATCCAATTGATGACCAACCTGCAGTGGATTTTTCTCTTCATATATAAACCTGTCAAGAGATCCATTAGAGCCTGTTTAGAACTGTCTAAACAGAATCCCAAAAGTCTAACAATGTTGACATGTGGAGTCCTGCTAATACTTGCAACTTCGTTGATGAATTCTTCTCCATTGCCTTCTAGCAAATCCGTAATGGTTTTATCCCCTGCTTATCACTTTAAATTAACTACTATTTTAACATGTGAATTACTCACAAAACATTTTTATATAGTTCAAATTTATAATAGTATATATATGAGACGAAATTAGGCACGAGCAGACGTGGCTCAAAGAAAAGTCATGAAAAACAAAAGTGGAAACAGAGGCCAACATGGAAATGTTACGAAGAGTCGAGTAAAAGGAAACGACAGAATGGTTTTCTTATTTTCTACCACTGACTTTGATGCATCCGTTTTTCACTGACTTATTCATCATGCCAATTAGCAAAGGCAACCTTATAGGAAACCTACATATACAATTGATTCCGCGTCCCCAACTTATTAAATTTGAAACTAAGATCAAACAAATTTAGAAGTGCATTTTAGTCAAGGCTCTAAGGCAGCACACTCAGAAATAATGTAGAAGTATATAACAATCAGTAAATCACTGCTACCATTACAATTATTGATCATTTTAGGAAGTAAATCCAAAGTAACAGAATATTATAGTTATAAATTATTTGCAATACTGTAACATTTGCTTCATCTTATATAGTATTATCACAAATCACATTGTATCACATGATAAATGGATGGGAGAGGTGGAAGGAGAAGACAAAAATGGTTTAGGTGGAATTTGCAATAACTCAATTTTGCTTTCTAGCATTTCCAACACTTTAGTTATGGCTGGTCGAGTGGAAGGGTGGGTTTGTATACACCATAAACCCACTATTGTCATCTTTCTCACCATTTGATCATCACTTTCATTTCTTATGTTTTGTAAACCAAGCTCTTGATTTGATTCAAGACGATTGTAAATCCAATCAGGAAAATATATTTCACTTGAACGGTCTACATCAGCCTGAATATTCTTTCTTCCTCCTATTATTTCTAAAACCATCATCCCATAACTGTAAACATCTGACTTATGTGATACTGCACCGAAATTTCTAGAAAAAACTTCTGGAGCAATATAGCCTGCTGTTCCTCTAGCGCCAAATATTGATACCATACTTTCTTTCCTTGTGCAAATTTTCGCTAGTCCAAAATCTGAAATCTTGGGGTTGAAATTCTCATCCAAAAGAATGTTATGAGGTTTTATGTCAAAATGTAAAATTCTAGTATTGCAACCTTTGTGCAGGTATTCTAGTCCTCGGGCAACACCAATTGCAATATGGTACATCGTTTGACAGTCCAATTGACGATTCGTCATTAGGACCTTTTCTTCAAAGATAAACTTCTCAAGTGATCCATTAGACATAAACTCATAAACTAAAGCTCGTTTAGAACCTTCATAACAGAACCCCAAAAGAGTAACGATATTAATGTGAGAAGTTCTGCTGATGCTTGCAACTTCGTTGATGAATTCCTCGCCATCATCTTTCAATTCATTTAGGATCTTCACTGCAACATAACGTCCATCTGGTAGTTTTCCTTGGTATACACTTCCGAATCCTCCTTGGCCTAATTTGTTTCTGAAGGAGTTGGTCACTTTCTTTATCTCAGAATAACCATACCTCTTAGTTTGAAGGGGTCCATGTCTTTTAAAAAACACATCAATCCGTTGATTGGTTGGGTTTTGCTTCTTCCATCTTGCATAGTAGATCTTGACCATCACTAGAAAGAGAGCAACTGTAACAGCTGGAGAGGTTATTCGAATTAGAAAGATTATTTAAGAAGGATGAGAGAAATTAATGCTATGGAGAGAAACAAAATAAATTTTGGATATCCTACTGCCTAATGAATTTAAAGGTAATGAGTAATAACAAATTATTGCAAGCCAGATCTGTTAGCCTAATTAAGAGCCTCAAGTACAAGAAAGCCTGAACTTGGCAGATAGGCAGCTAATTTTAATCTTATGGCTGCTTTAAGTGCAGTTGCTTTTGGTTTGCACCTTTTGGCAATCAAGAACAATAAAGATGCTTTGCTGAGTTACAGACAGGACTTTGGAGTGCAGGATTTAGGCCAAACATGGTGGAAAGCACATGGAAGGAATTTGGTGAAATGATAGCAATTGAATTTTTATTTTCCAGGATTCCGGGAAGAGATAAAAACAAATGAGGTTGTTAAAAAGAAAAGAATAACTCATTGGATTATACACTTTGATAATTGATAGTGAAGCAATGTCAAGGAATGTTTTTAATATATATGCATTACCTAGTACGAGTCCAAGTACCATTTTCAAAACCAAGCTTCTACTCCCTGTAGATGGTAAAAAACAATTAGCAACTATTTTGGTTAAAATTACTTTAAACGAAATCATTCGTTGAAATTACACCTAGAAAATCAACGAGCACGAATACAGAGCAACTGCTTTTTTTCTAATTTTACCGGAGTTTCACAGATCATCTACCTTTGGCTAATTCTAGGGATCGCGGTCATCAGATAGAGTATACTGTATATCAGTATATGTATGTGTGCAAAATGCAAAGTATTTGAAAATACCTTTGGCGCAGTTGATTTTTAAATGAGACAAATAAGAAATGACATGGAATATTCAAATGAGACAAATACTAAGAATTTATTATAAGTCGCAATGAAGAAAGGGGAAAAATACATCAGTGGACAAAAGACATCAGACACGGAATGTATGGTGCTCAGGATTAACAAATAAGAAAAGGAAAGTTACCTAGTCCTAACTTCCACCCCAAATTTGTATTGTGTGCAGTAGAAATTAAAGGAACAAATTAATTTAGAATAATCCATACAGATAAGTATTAGGAATCAGGACCAAACTATGATATATAACTCTAAGGCGGAACATAACGTTTGATTGTGCAAATTCTATGTAACGTGATCTGTGCTAATTATGATACAATCAATGAGGCATTATGCGTTGAAATAAAAATTCCAGAATTAGATTTTTTTTTTGTGTGTGTGTGTGTGGGAAAATTCCAGAATTGGATGTTTTCCAATAATCCTTTATCGAGAGTTCTGAGTTCATTTGCTGTAACTTTTGGTTGAGGCTTATGGCATGCCCTGAACTTGATTGACACATCCTCTTTTTCCCCTACACAATTTTTAACCTGAATTAAAAATAAGAATTGCATACCTTGGGTGCAGTTGAGTTTTCCTTTACTGTTAAGTAAACACTGGGGTTTTCCATCAAGAAGACACCTTTTACAATCATCAGACAATTGTACTTCAATAGCGATACTACCAGATAGAAATTGAAAGGGGTCATCAGTAGACTTTGCTTGTGTTGCAAGCTGAATGGTTGAACATGGTGCTAAAGATCTCGGCCACTTGGATTCCAGAGGATTGTGGGTATTTGGATCGGCATAGTAGATATGGTACTGATGAGAACAGTTTGAATATTTATGAAAAGCTGGGGGAAGGGATCCCCTGAGAGAGTGATTGCATCTGAAGATAGTGATATTATATTTGATGTAGAAAGAAGCTAAAGGAGTGCTGTGAGGAAGAGTAAAATTGTTGCTGAAGGTTTGGCAACTTTTGTTTTGCAAATAATTATCTTGTTCATCATCTGTGATAATTATGGTACGAGGATCAACCTTTAGAACCTCGTACGATCTTGACGTGGAACTGCTTAGTTTCACGGTTTTGGTAGCGTATGGTTCAAGTTCTTCACAACCATGTATAGCCAATAAGCCGCAGTGTGGTTGGTCTGTGGTTGTGAAAGGAAACTTAATTTGGCCAAGATATCCACAGTTGAAAGATGTTGGACACTTTCCATCTTGAGCTGAAACAAGAAGCAGAAGCTGCCACAAAATTATTACTATTAGTGATTTTAAAATAAGAAGGGAGACCATTAGGAATGTCAATCAAAAATGAAACCAAGGAAGGAAATGTTTTTCTAAAACATTCAATGCATCATACAACAGAAAACCCCGTCTTTATGAGGAGAGGTGGTGACTGACTCTTTTGAGAGTTTAGTATTGAAAACGATATATATAACATCGTTTTAAAGTGCTTGATACGCCAGTTGACTTCGAAAATGACTATAAATTATGATTTTAATTCTTATAAATACAGTTTTATTTTATTTTTTTAACATTTTACTCAATAATCTAAAGAAAACCATCACTTGAACTTATTGTCTCATACATTAAGGCATATATCTAGTTCATATGATTATTACACTAGTTTTTAATGTATTTAGTTAATTATGAAAAGTTGATATATAATAAGACAAGCTTATGGAAAGTTCAGGTTGTGGTTTTAAGCAGCAGTTAGTGTTGACGCCTCACCTCACTTCACTCCACCGTGACTAGTCAATAAAGCCAAAGAGAGACGCGTTCAAAATGGTGTATCTCATTTTCATTTCTCTTTCGTCTCTCTCTCCATGTAATATTCAATTACTTTCAATAGTGGATGAAAAATATAGAGAGAGCAACAATATAAGGATATCTTCCAATAGTGGATGAAAAATAATTTATGGACTATGTTAACTAACAGTGAATTTTCCTTTCTAATCAAATTGGGGTGGGGAGCTATGGGGTAGTCTTCCAAAGTGATTAACATTGCAGTTACTCATCTATTTATAAAGTCAAACTATAAGAAAAAAAAAATAGTTAACAAGTGCAATGTACTACAACAAAGACTACATCTTAGGGCTTGTTTGGATAAGTTTCTCTAGAAGTACTTCTAGAAGAAGAAAATAAGAGAAAAAAGATGAGATGAGCTTCTCCATAAGTAAAAATAAACTCTCCATTAGCTAATTTGTAGAAGCACACCAATGTAACTTTTCTAATAGATGAGATGACATCTACAAATTAACTAATGGAAGACTTATTTTAGCTTATGGAGAAGTTCATTTCATTTTTTTCTTCTTATTTTTCTCTTCTAGAAGTACTTCTAGAGAAGTTAACATCCAAACAGGTCCTTAGTATATATTCTTCTAAACTATAGTCTCTCACGTGATAAATGGACCGGAGAGATTGAAGAAGACAGAAAAGGTTTAGGTGGAATTTCTAAGAACTCAATTTTACTTTCTAACATTTCCACCACTTTACTTATGGCTGGTCGAGTTGAAGGGTGGTTTGTATGCACCACAAGCCAACTATTGTCATCTTTCTCACCATTTGGTCATCACCTTCATTTTTTATATTTTGTAAGCCAAGCTTTTGATTTTATTCAAGACGATTGCAATATCATACAATACTTTGCAATCCAAGTGGCCAGCAACCTGTAGTGGACTTTTCTCTTCATATATAAAATTATCAAGAGATCCATTAGGCATAAACTCGTATATTACAGCCCGTTTAGAACTGTCCAAACAGAATCCCAAAAGCCTAACTATGTTAACATGTGAAGTCCTGCTAATGCTCGCAACTTCATTGATGAATTTTTCTCCATTGCCTTGTGATTTATTTAAAATCTTCACCGCGACAACACGACCATCATGTAACTGCCCTTTGTATACACTACAGAATCCCCCTTGGCCTAATTGCTTTCTAAAAGAATTGGTCATTCTCTTAATCTCTGAATAACTGTACCGAGCTGTAGGAAGGGGTCCATGTTCCTTCAAAAACCCTTCAATTATCCAATGGGTATTCTCCCTCCAAAAGATCTTTATCCTAAAGCAGCAAGCCAAGACCATCAGCAGCACTGCAACTCCAGCAGCCACCACAGCCGAAGCTGCAGAATTTTATGTAAAAGGATAATGTTTAAAGTACTAAGTCGGAAATTAAAGCAATTCCTGTATATATGAATAAAAGTCACAACATGTTTATAGGTTCGTATATAATCAAAATCTGCCTAGTACATAAAAGTCACAAAACATGTTTCTAGGTTCGTATATAATCAAAATCTACATAGTACTTAGACTCGGGTGTGAATATTATTAGGCTTGTATATAATCAAAAGAAAAACATTATTTAGAGAATCATTAATTTGTGAAAAAGTATATCAAGTTATGTAAACAGTACATTACCTATACTCACTTTGGCCTTCAAACTCAACCCTTTTATCCTAACTGCAACAATTAGAAGAAGAAAAATTAGCAAACAACACAGCGTGAAGATAAAGTTATGCACAGAAAAATATGGCATGCTAATAAATAATAATATTAAGCAGTAGACAATCTATGAAAGCATCTCAGATCTTGCCATCCAAGTATAGTAAACACTAAATTTGAAATTTTAATACTAAGATAGAACTTATATTAGACACATCAATGTCATTTCTCTGGCGCTGTTTGAGAAGGAACTGGGCTTGGAGCAGTTTACAGACAATGTTTCAGAAATTGCGAAGGAAACATTGAAGAACCTATAATGCAAAAAACAGATAAAACTCATCACTTAATTCTACCTTTTTTTATCGACAAATGTTAGTTGTCAATTTGTTTGTTTTTGTTAATGGAAGGATTCGAACCCACTACCTATCCCTTCACCCTTTATCACCAAGTCAACCTTATATTTCCATCACCTAGTTCTTCATGAAATGAAGATATTTGTAGTAAGGAATGTAAATGGGTTTCTAGCATCAGCCTTATCTTTAATTGGAAGCTGGACCTTTGTGCTTTCTGTCAAGAACTCGGAGACACATCATCATCTGTGATGACGTGCTTGTAGCATAGATTGGAGTCATATGGCACTTTTAATACTTGGTCATATTTAAATTTGTGGGAGGTTTGACATGGAGGGTGCGGTTGCACCTCAACAGAATTGTGTTGGATTCGAAACTAAAAGTAGCAAAGTGAGAACAATGTGGGAGTATAATTGTTTCTGAAAGCTTCACAACTTTCATTTTGTAGAAGGTCATAGAGATTTTTTTCTCGAAATTGAAAAGTTGAGTTGAAGTAGGACTATTTAAGAGCTGAGGCTCATGAGCAATCAGAATAAAAGTAATTAAATGCACTGAGTTAAAAAAATAAAATAAAACAAATAGTATTCAGCAATCAACTTGACTCTTGCCACTGAAGTGGTAAATAAAAATAATTAAATGCTCAATAAAACACCCGAATTAAAAATAATAAATATAGGCTAGTGCAGTCACGTCTACGACGAGACTTCATATGTGACAATCTCACTGATCTTGTCTAGAAAGCTCACTGTATCGAAAGGAAAAATTTGAATGGATTAAGGAATAAAGGAGAAATTTATGTGAAGTGTACCTTCTTTACATTAGAACTTTTGATTGCCGTCAAGTCACATTGGCCTCCCCTGTGATTATAGCACTGGTCAGAATCATTAGATAATAGTACTTCAAGAACCATCTCAGCAGATACAAACGACAGAATGTCAGTGGTATCAGTCAAGTCTTTTGATGATATCTGAATAACTGAGCAGGATGAGAAAAGGCTATGCCGCCTCCTTACTATTAGGAGAGGGAAAGCTATCATAGTAGATATCATAATCATAGTCAGGACACCTCATTTTCATTATCCCAATAATGAAGCATGACCCACCTCATTTTCCGTTCAGTTTCTCCTATTGACTATACAACGTATTGGCACAAATAGAGGATGGGAATTGACTCTTCCAAAATTCATACGTTTCCCAATTTATGTTCAATGTTGGAACTTGGAACTTCATTCCTTTACTGAATCACAACAAGGTAGAAATTAGAAGCGCAAGCAATTGATACTTAAATGCTTGAACATGCTTCGTTTCTAATCTGTTAAGCAAATATACATCAATATTGACTACTTCAACCCATAGATGCTTTGGTAGCTTCTTTTCAAATAACATACGCTTTGCCATCTCCACCTTAGTTCTATTTTTCCATTCATAGACACTGTTCTCTTCTGGTGAGTATGAAATTATCAACCGTGTACAATTTCTTTTTTTCAGGCATATTCTACTCGATCCGTCGTCACGTTTTAACATTTTGATCTCCTATTCATGTTGAATTTCAACCATTTTTTGGTATTTTTTTTTTAAAAAAAAAAATACTTTGTTGTAACTTGTTTTTTAAAAAATAAACCAAAGTCATTGTACTGTAATCATCAATAAATAATGCTATTTGACAAGGAAATATTCTTGCAATTGTAGGTAATTTCTAGAAAACTCAACGCCTTTCTCATAGGATGATAAGCTCATAAGAGGGGGAGAGGGGGAACAGTTAAAGGTTCGGTGGAGTGCATTTTACATTACAGGTGAAGCTATTTCGTGCAAAGATACTGATACGGACAAATTCATGAAAGAGATAAGGACAAATCACACCGTTGCATTACCATACAAAGTGGGTTGCGAATGTGATTAAATTTTCAGAAATTACGTAAGAATTTATGCTTTTATGCACTGTGTTTAGTTTTCCGTTTGGAATATTTTAAACTCAGTCTGAAAAATCAACTCAATTTTGTGACATATTTGATTATTCTCAAAAATACGTTTCCATATTACAGTTTTATTTGAAAACTCAGTTTTATAAAAATAAGACTCGAGTTATTTTTGAAAATTTAGTTTACAAACTTAAATTTTTAAACTTTAATCCACACAAACACTTAGTGTGGTACTCTCACTTTCCGTTCAACAGAACTTTGCTCTTACATTGAAAAATGGCACAAGGAAACACAGCTTTTAATCATTACATTATCGTTTCAGTTATTTGTAACGGACAAAACACGCCCCTCCTAAAAGGGACAAACATAAGAGTGAGACCAAAACGACACGGGAAAAAGGAAACATTTAATAAGCAATTTCTAAATTTAGATGATTTGACTTTTCAATCCATAGTAGAGAAAAGGTCCATGGAAATTTATATACAGAATTCGGGGAGGAAGTAGAGCACAGTGCTTCATACTTAATCAAGAAAATACCCACTTTTGTGGTAAGTTAAGCAACATAAACAAACTACTATACAAAAGAATCTACCCGACCATCCAAATCAGAGATGAAGAATCTTGAGCCGCACAAAAACCCATTCCAGGCACTCACCCCAGCCTTAATTTGCTACTCAAATGCAATGCCCATTTTAGATGAATTCTTGAATATCACATATAAAGCTGTTGCTACTTGATAGTGAGATTCAATCAATTAATTTTTGCCTATAAAAATCGTGAATACAAAGATGGCCAAAGATAGCATAAAGAATACTAGGATAGAACACCAATTTTGAGCCTATGACACCTTAACTCCACTTGGACGTTTTCCTTCCATAGCATCCTTCTTATCACGGCAATCAAAACATAGAAAAGGACCTTCCCAGGGTTTGGAGCTGGTGGAGAAAATGGAACCTGCGTGGACAGAGATGCCCTCACTTGGAGCAAGATCAACTTGACATACAGCACAGACAAAAATGCCAGATGTTGATTGCCCCGAGTTCAAGTTGTCATCATTTCCTAATCTGCAGGCAGGACATACTAAGTATTAAATATTCATGAACCATAACTGTTTTAAAAGTATTTACAGGAATACAATAGAAAATTGTCTTTGAGTATGTCCAACTCGATAAGAAAACCAGCAAATACTTCCAGACAAGAACATATTGTAATCAGCTAAATTGCAGCACATCACAAACTGATTAGACTACTGATCATTCATTTTCTACCTTCTTAACATTGTTTATTCAATAAATTGAATACTACAGATATAACATATGAGGGAAATACTGTAAGTAAAATGTTTCACTATCAACATTGAACCAGGAGGGAGAGGTATCAAATAAATAATAATGCTTTCAATAGTAACACAAAGTGCGTCAAAACAGAAGTTGGCCAAATTATATACTGGTAACTTAACACTTTAAATAACGCCTTCCCTTCCTAAATTCTTATCTTCAGAATTATGTCCAATTAACCGTAATCCTATATCAAACCTACTCACCAGTCTAAACAAAAACATAGTCTATATCTATGGGTGGCATCCAGAAATGGCAATGCATAATATTGAAGATCCTTAATGTTGTGTTTTTTTGTTTCGGTGTAAACTTCAGAGGCAGAGAGAGAATTCCTTTCTATGTAAGTTGAAGAGAAAAATCCAAGTTTATCTGAACAATCAATTCAAGTAATAAACAAATGGATGTCAGGAAAAAAAATCAAAACCAAGAGATCCATATTTCAATTTTTTTTGTGGTTTGGTGAAAATTCTATTCCCCTTCTGTAGCCTTCAACTAATAAGTTTATCTTCATTTTGACTGTCAAAATTATTCAAACATTATTAGCTTGATTCCCAATTCCACCATTATTCTGAAATAAGCCTCGACATGAATCCTAAAAACTTTCACAACGTATCATTTACCAGTCACCAATATTCCCACCCCTTGGTATAAATTACAGATAATATGAGCTCACTACTACAATAGAATAACCATTAGAAGACCACCCTCCCACAGCCCACTTTTATGAATTACTCTATGTGTCAACCCCTATTTTAATGACAGAAATCCTGCGGGGACAAATGGAGGTCCATAGATGGAAAACAATATGCAAGTAACCTTCATGAAATTTTCCAATTCTCATCAATTGAATATTTTTCCTATAAAACGGAATGACAGATTACCTTTCAGCAAGCATTGCTGATCCTTCTTCAAACAGTTCCTCCACTATATTTATAGCTGAAAGCTTTTTTGACAGCTTACTGGCAGAATCACGGGAGCTCTTCCTGAAGGAAAGAAGATCTCTCAGCTTGTTCCGTTTGGGGGGGGGAGGTGTTGGTGGCAATTCGTTATCATGTGGGATTATGTCAACTACTATGCAAGTTGTATCATCCTTTAACCCTCTCGTTCTTAGTGCTTCCTGTATAACAGTTGACATATATACACATGTGAGGAGAAATGCAGCCTTGCAACCTGATGCTAATGTAGTAATGTCAAATCACAAGCCAGAATTGGAAAAAATACAGATAGCATTGTAGTTCATACTACCTTGACAACCTGCATAGCAGCAAGTTCAGCAGGCAAACCACGGCAAGATTTTGCAGCCATTTCTGAGGATAGAGCATCCCATATGCCATCAGAGGCAATTATAAGCCTCCCACCAGCCTTTGATAGCTATAATCCATGACAAATTGTAAGATTTTTATCCTGAACAAAGGCCTAGCAGGATGCATAGTCATTGTAATCAATGACATAAAGAAAAAGAAATTATCTGGAAAAAAATTATACCTTTACTTGTTTGACATAAGGTATTGGAACTATGAACTCCCCAACATCCATGTCACCTATTGACCTAGAAAGGCATAGACCCCCTGGCCAGCAACGAAGGGGACCAATCTGCAATGGTTTAGAACTAAACTTTAAAACAAGGATATGCTAAATGGAATGTTCCCATGTTAGATGCTGAAAGGGGGTAGAGGACAAATGGAAGATCTATCCCTTTCTTCAATTTTAGAATGAAAAAAGTATAACTGCAACATAAAATATGCTCACCTCAGCCCCACCAACAATGCTAAGTCTCCCAACTTCACCTCCACTAGAAGTTACACGTTCCCTCCTGTGCATACAGTGTAACTCGTAACCAAAAGAATACAAAAAAAAGTTAACAAACTAGGCCTTAGAGATAAAAACATACTCTTCAATATTCTCCTCAAGTCTATGATCAACAGTTAAGGAGGTAACAGCACCACCCTGGGTATCTAGTATACAACGGGAATCTCCAACAGATGCAACAGTCACAGTCCACCTATCCACTATTACGAATGTAGCTGTGGTTCCAGAAGTTTCTCCTGTACAAAACCAGATGAGGACTTATACAATCAGTAATAAGAAGAGACAAAAATTAAATTCCAGATCCTCCAGTTCTGTATTTCGACCCTCCCAATATTCTATCCCCAAAAAAACACAAGAATAAAAGCTAAAGTTCACACCTCTGCTCTGAAATTCCTTGTCAGTCTTAACAAAGCCAGCAACCAATGCCCTTGGTAAAGCTTGTAACCACTCATCTCGTCCAAGCCCTCGAGGAAGAGCACCCAACACATGATTTAACAAATGCTCCCTGGTAAAAATGGCAGCAGCGTTTCCATTATGCCCATCAAAGATCTGTTAACCAGAAGAAATAAGTGACCATCTCATAGAATGATGTGCTTCCATCCAAAAGGACATTCATTGTAGTCTGAATTCTGAAAAGGCTGTTGCCACACCCCAAGAGTAAAAAGTAAAGCAAAATTTCCACGAAAACAAGCAGAACAAAAACTCAGCAATCTCCAGACTACTACTTATTATATATATGATATATCATGCATTTGTAGAGGTGAAAATATAATCTGAAACAGAAAAGTTGAAAAATACCGCAAATACAGAAAAAGATGATGAAGAGTTCCCAGGCACTCGTTGACAATCAGTCTTAATTAGAAAGTAATCCTCCCCTTTCTTGGACTGAGCTGCATGTCCAACCCTCACAGTAGGCTTCTCCATCTTCTCACTCTTCATCTCTCTCTTGAGCAATGCAGCAAGAGGCACAAGATCATGATGACGCCGCCTCCCTTCACCAGAGGCCATATCTAGCCCAACCAAAGAACCTTTACCTTCCTCTATCCCCCAACTACTCAAATACAAAAAGCTCCCTTTCTCACAAGTATATTAGACCTCCAAACAAAAAACACTTCTCCCACACAGTAAACTCTTCTTGGCAATATAAAGAGACACTTTATCCCAACTAGATCTGCATTCACCACAAAGATCAACAATTAACTAATCATCTCCAATAACAACCAAATAAAACATGTAAATCCAAAGAGCAAAAGCAACTTTTTTTTTTACAATGCATTATGCAATTTGTGTGACCCAGTTTTGGCATCTACCAAGGCTTTAAATTGCGATTGTGGTCGTGGTTTCGTCGCATTCCTTGGTATTGCCGGGAAAATTGAAGACTGGCCTCTATACTGAGCTTGAAGAACCATGACTTCAATTATATTTTTTTTTTCAAAAATAAAAAAGGAGAAACTTGTAGCTGATTCAAAGTAGGCAAAACATAGAACACAAATTCCAAGCATAAAAAAACAAAGTAGCTGAATTACCAGCGAGAATGTCTGGGTGTACACCACGCGCAAAACCAGATGCAGATATGACTGCTAGACCAAGCAAACTTGCACAAAAGAAGAAAGAAAGATTTCAATACGTATACGAAACGCGTATTGGTGACCAGGTATGAACTGTTAAACCCAATAATCTAAACCCAAAAATAATCTTCCATTAAAAAAATAGAAGCACCTAATTCCCAGAGAGAGAGAGTTATGCAATTTAAAAATAAAATAAAAAACTAGAAAACAAACAGAAAGGCATTAAAAAATTCAGGACCAACCCAACACCAAGTCAGCGCCAAAACAATTTTCCTCCACCAAGAAACGAAACAAAGATTTCAACTTTTATACGTAGATTCCACCCCAGAACCAAAAGGAATAACAAAAAAAGCAGATGTTGCTGGCGTGGTAGCACGGGATCAAGCTATTTTTCATGGAACGAAGAAAGTGGCTTTATTGAGATATTATAAAGCCTAGCTTGCAAACACCCACATTCTGTTTCAGTTAAAAGTTGGTATCTTTAAACTTTTCTTTTTTTGTTTCCTTCCCCTAGAGGGAAAAACAAAACAAAAACAAAAAAATAACTGCTACCCCTTATTTCTTTCTATTTTACAAGAAAAAAACGAGTAAAATACAGTGAGAGGAGTGACAACTGGAAAAACATGTTATGGCAGGCAACAAGTGTGAAAGTGAGATGGACATACAACCTAAGCAGGAGACCTATTTCCGTCACAAACGAAGGGAATGAGTGAGAATGAGTTCGATAATCTATCTCGTTGAATTTGGACAACCATAACAAGGAAAATTGAATCGAGGAAACAAACAAACACTCTGTGAGAGTAAACAGAAGAAAAAAAAAAAAACTGGAGGAGAGATGGTGGGGACCACGGGAAATTGTGTGCAAGAAACAAACAGGTTTGGAGTTGGAGGTGAAATATAAAAAAATAAAAAATGTTATGTTAGTATGGAAATTGGAAAATGGAAAGGGACACGTGTTGGAGGTTTTTGGATTTGTTTCTGGGATGGCAATGATGTCGACAACGATGCATTCTTGTTTGCAGTGTTGTTAAATCGGCGAGTCGACTCGGTAGAATCGTCCGAGTTAACGAGTTAGCGCCCTAAATCGAGTCGACTCGGTAGTAGAATCGTATTTGGGAGTAAAACCGGTGAACTCGCGAGTCAACTCGGTTAACTCGGTTGACTCGCCGAGTTGACTCAGTGAGTAAAAAAAATTCTTCTTTTCTGGTTCTTCCGCGA
>PYAF01005611.1:2273589-2288586 GCA_007407185.1 Glycine tomentella
TATTTTGTTTTATACACTGATGTATATTTGTATGCCCTCTTGTGAGGAAGGATCCTCGGGATCAGATGTTGTATATAACTTGGTTATATATGTATGATGATGTTCCTCCTGTATATTTATATCTTTGAGATATTTATGTTTCTGCCTATTGTTTGGTTGTATGATCTGGTTAAGCAGGGGCATGTGTGATGTGTTGTGGTTTGTGTTTCCATACATAATGTTATCAAGAAAGATGGTTTGATTTTTATGCTTCCGCGAAATAAACTTGTTTTATTAGCTTTGTTTAAGCGCTAATCTGATTTAATCATAATGATAATACGCCGGGTATACACGGGGTGTTACATCCATCGCCATTGGTGACCAGTTACCACCTACCATCGGCAAAAACATCATTGTTACCCACCAACCCTTCTCCACTCCCATCTCTATCTTCTTTCCCAAATCTCCTCTCCTTCATTACAATAGATTATATCGATTAGAAGGATATGATTTTGTTGCCAAGGACAAGGAGTGGTCCCGTGTCAATATCCGAGCCACCATTAACACACTCATTGCCCTTATCATTTGTTTCACTCTCTATATATTTGATTTAGATTTCTATCTCGACTTACGATAAATAGAACTATTAAGAGCGGGTTGGGATGGTTGGGTCACGCGATAGAGATTGGACAGTGATCTATAACACAACACATCGCATTGCAACCAAACCACATATCCAACTCCCTATGTTATTTCATCATTCTTAAGTTTTTTTATATTTTCAATTAAACTAAAAATAAAACATGCTTTTTTTGTTGTAATTAATGCAAGGCACATATATATCCCCAAATGTCATCGTTGTGACTATGCAAATGAGGTTGTCACATATGGAAATAATGAGGATTTGGGGGAAGAAAGAAGGTGATGGTAGTTTTAGAGATGAGTAAACTTGTTGGAAATCATCTCTTGTGATGACGAATGATGGTTAATGACATAATAATTGTGGAGAAGAAAAGATGTATGATAAGGTATGGAGAGTACCATAATACTATGAAATGAGACTAATCTTAAATTCGTTATTTTTGTCCACCCTAAACAAGTTACATAACTTGTGCATGGTAGCCTACGCCATGTTTGGTAAACTTCCCTCAAAAGTTAGCTGAAAATTGAAAAACTAGTTGAAAGCTAAAAAGTTAATCAATAGTTAAAAGTTAGTTGAAATTTGAAAAGCTACATTATTAAATTATAAGTGTTTGATAAAATTATATGTTAAAATAACTCAAAAATAAAAAATTACATAAAGAATAAAAATAATAAAGTTTTACCTTAAATAGAAAAGTTTAGAAATAAATTCTAATAAATTTTCAAGTACAAAAATGAATAAATATAAAAAAACCTATAAATTAGAAGTTAGCATTTTAAAAGATGCAACTTTAAGTCACTTTTCAAAAAAAGTTAGAAATTAATGAAAAAAACTCTTTTATCAAACAATTAAACATGTTTTTCAGCTAGTAAAAAATAATTAAAAATTAGATGAAATATCTTGTCAAACACACTATTAGTAATATTATTGAAGGATTAATTGTAATTTTAGTATTTGTATATAATTTATATATTAGTAGAATTTTTTAATTTAATTATTTAGATTTAATTTTCCCAATTTTTTTATTCAATGAATTTATATCTAAAAAAATTATTATATAAATATGTTATATATTTTCCTTTATAATTTTATATAAATTAATAATATATTGCTTCTTTGCTATATTTTTATTAATTATTAAATGCAATTTTAAATGAGTGACTTAATTTAACCTATGAACAATATTAATTTTGGTACAAGGATGAGAAGAAGGACTACCAAGTACTAACCTTTCGAATAAGATCTAACCTTTCAACAATATCCTGCTTGTGCGTCACCTACAAAGTCCAAGAAATACCTCGAAATTAACCATGAAGAATACCCAATGTCTTGTTAAATACAATGACTTTTGTCCAACCAATGTATGCGGTGAGTTCACCCTATGACCTGATTTTATTCAATTCTGATAATTGTTTTCACAGTTAACCTTTTATATTATTTTTTGTCATCACATTTATCAATTTTACTTTTCTTTATCTTTGTTATTTTTTATTTCTGGGTGTATACAGTATGCACTCCCAAGGGACTAAAAAATAAATTGTTAAAGGTGTTTTTGTATTTCAGTAAATAAAAAGGTGTTTTTATACAATGGTTTGGCAACTCTGCTCTGTAGATTTAATTATTTAAAGTCCTTTCTTCTTTTCTTCTTAAGATCATTTAAAAAATTATTTAGTTATAATATTTTATAATTTTTAAATATATTAATTATTTTTTTTTCTACATACTCTTACTTAACTATTCTCTCTTCAAATATTAATAAAAATAATTAAGTGGATAAAGATAAAAAAAATATAATTTTGGAATGATAATATAAATAATTGATAAATTTAATATGATGAATTAAATTAATTTTTTTTATGGAAAGTGAATTAGTTGAAAGAATCTTATAATTAAAAAAAAGTATTATTTATTAGGACTGTTTAGTCAGTTTCATTCCTTGTTGTATTTCCTCATTGATAAAAAAATAAAGGCTTAAATATATTTTTGTCTTTTAAATTTGAATAATTTTTTAGTCATTTTAAAAATTATTTTTACTAGTCTCTTAAATTTTCAAAATGTTATTTTTAGTCCCTCTTTGTTTATTATGTTTATGGTTTCATAATTTGTGACAATTTTCAATAATCATTTTTTTAATTTTTTAAATGATTGATGATATTTTAAATTGTCATAATATTTGACTAGTATGATTTGATAACATTTTTTTTTCATATTCTGACAGTTTTATAGGATAAAAAAATGTGTATATAAAATTGTAATATTTTTTAAGTATTATGACAGTTTTAAACTGTCACATATTATTTTTGACACTGAAAGATTATCATAAATTATGATATCAGAATAACAGAAACTAAAAATAATTTTTTGGAAACTTAAAGAATTAATAAAAATATTTTTTTAAAGACTAAAAAAATAATTATCAAATGATAAAAGACTAAACACATAAATCAAAAAGATAAATATAATCTTCTAAGTGTTTCAACTTTAGTCTTAAAAAAATATAGTAGACACTTTAGGTAACGTGACATTTATGAAGTATTTACATGATAATTTAGGTCACATAAATAATGCATAACCACAAGACTAATACATGGTATATACATACACGTGACAAATGTTACATGAGTTTTAAGAATATTTTTTGCAATTAATTTGTTTTACTTTAATTTAATCCCTCTAAAATAATTAAATTTGATTTTAGTCTCCACAAATTTAAATTGTATCCATTAATTATTATTTTTATCTTATTTTGTATTTTTTAAATCTCTAATATCTTCATCATTTTTCACCTACAATTCACTAACAACATCACATAATATAATTTAAACCACTATTAATTAAGAATTAACATCGAAAGTGAAAGTAGAACCGCATGACTTACCCTAACAACAAACAAGTGACTCAGATCTTATTAAACGAACGTCAAAACCTTTAATATATATGCATCTTGACACCCTTTACTTTAGTAACTAATTAATAGAGTTCCAATACCTGAAAATATAATCAAACAACGTCAACAAACTTTACTAAAATCCCTAAACAAAAGTTTACTAATATAAAATTTCTTTAATGGTAATGTGTTTCAAAACTGACTTTTTTTTTTTTTTTTTTACTATTCCACAATGTTGATACTTGATCCTGTATAAACATTTCTTAGATACAAACTACTATTTCATCATCTCTAAAAAAACATTTTATAATAAACTCTTTGAACAATCAACCATGACAAGACCGATAAATATGCTCCTCAATATATGTATGTGGGGTTAGGAAGAGAAGATTTTCTTGGCCCATGTTTATCTGCCCCATGTGGACAATGAGATCATGCAGCTGCTGCATGAAGCCTTGAATCGTAATATTTTAAATTGTGACTTCATACCTAAGTTAAAAATTTAATCTCAAATTTTGATTAAGTAATCAAAGTGTAAAATCACTTGCCTGGTCAACTTTTAACATTATTACAATTCTCTTTAGGAGTACAAATCCTTGCATATATTTTACTATTTTGAAAACAATGTGACAATGTCATGCGTTTCAGGCAAAAAAAAACGACCAAGAAGCACGTGACTGTATGAGTGTATCATTGTTCCTCCAATTATATGACAGGCTATTCGATTAATCTAATATTCCGTTACATAGGTATCCGATGCTCAGTAGTCAAATTGAGTTAATCAATTTTCCCAAGTAACAATACCCTTAGCATCGATATGGACGAGATCATAATTACTACTCCTTCAGTAGTTGATCTAAAATAAGAGGAAACAAGATGACAATGGTTTGATAACACTGAACCAACTCCCCTCCCCCAACTTTGTCTTTTTTCATTAGTTTTTATCTCATTGAAAAATAAGGAAACATTTGAAGAATAAGTTATTTTAAAATATTTTCCCCACTTCAAGGGAATTTTAATAATTAAATTAGTGGAAAAATTAGAATATTAATTGCAATTCCTGAAATTGTTTTAGTTATTCATTTTCTTGGTGAAACTTTCAAATATGAATATTTCTTTCAATTTGTCTCATCCCTTACTATGTAAAGAAAAGTTTATGGTTACAGGGGTGACTCATTAACCTAAGTAGTACTATAGTAGGGCCATTCGTACTTTTCACAATTTTTTTTGCATATGCAGAGTAGCCATACCTTTTAAATGAAATTAATATGATCATGCTTGTCACTGCAGTCTAGTATCAAGATAAGCATCCACTAGCATAAACATTTAAAAAAGAAGGATCTCTTGTATATCTGTCACAATAGTTTTCAGAACAGTAAATAGTAAAGGATATATACAGATAAAATTTTCTTAATTGACAAAAATATATTTTGTATAAAAAATGGTGCTTTTTTTTTTAAAAAAAAATTCATTTTTAACTCATTTTTAATTCCTAATTAGGGACAAAAATACTACTGACCAATGAACACTTTTGAATTTTATTTTGGAAGATTATAATTTTTGCAATTTTCACTTATTTTGTGAGGCAATTTTTGAATCGAAATATATGTGTCAGGGGTGAGTTGGTTTGGAATAGGATGCACTTGTTGTAAGTATCTGTCTAACTTATTCTGCTTAATATTTTTTTTATCGATAGTTATATCTATTAATTTAATCGTCAAATTAAGACTTAACAGATTAAGTATATAAACTTTTATATGATTTATTAATCAAATTTATTTTAATATATAATTTGACATCCATAACCATAATCATTAATATAATACAATATCACTTGGTTCAACTGTTAAATTTGTCAAATTTATACTATAGAAACAAGTTATTGAGAATTAATGTAAAAAACTTGTGCCTACAACAAGTGAATCTGATCCTACACGTATACAAATGTATATAGATAGTTTGAAAGTGTATCATAGCGGTTGAGGATATGGTTGAGTTGCCTCGGAGTACTCTTTCTTATCTATGCAGCTATCAGCAGTATAGTGGGGCATTGTTTATGTGGCTACTGTGGTACAACCAGTTGGGGATGACAATGAAACAAGCATTTAATATGCATTTCTTGGCCGATGGATAATATATCAAAGAATTCGGATTAAAAGTAATAGTTGGGGAGAAAAAAGCTGTATCATTTGGGAGTTCTGTGCAACTTTTTGAAAGTGACTTTCAGATTGTATTGTTGTCAAAAAACAACAAATTGTCAAGTTGGCAAACTCATCGGTTAGTGTTGTACCATTATGCAACAGTGTGAACTTAAGCAGTTAGGTTTGATCTTGTAATTTGTTTATTATCTTCCCAAACATGCTGCCCATTGTGCTTCCATGTTTTATTTGGTCGATGGAAAACTTGTATTTATTCTGCACATGAATGGTGCTTTCCAAGAAACCCCTTATTTTTGTTCACATGCAAAGTATTGGTGTCAAATTATGTTTTCTCAATATCAGCATATAATGACCCCTCAAGATTATGCTAATTTGGCCTACAAACAGTGAAGATGAGGAAGATACTAAAGGCCTGGAAAATAACAGTAAGGGTCTTTTTTAACTTGAACCAATTAGACAATTTCAGGACATCTGAGGTACTGTAATTGGTAAGTGCAGAACTTATCTAAAATGTCACACTAGAGGTAGCTGCCGAATAAAGTAAGTGAGACAAGAGCATGTTCCAATAATAATTGTTAAGAAAGTCAGTCTTGTACAAATAGGAAGAAAGACACATTCTCCAAGTAGTATTAATTCTTGACAACCTTTCATCACCCTGCTAAGATCTTAGTGAGGATTTCCAGGCCAAGTGGGTATCTTGGATCACTGCTCATGTTTTTGTTTTGTTCTTTATTTTTTTTTGGAAATTATTATTGATCTCATGATAATTATTTTTGGCCTCTATCAAGGGATTGTGACTTTTTTTTTTATTTAAAAAACATCCTCGTCACATAATGACGATTTAATGGAATCACAATTCTGTTGTATTTCTTTTTGTCCCAAACATAACAACATAATCGTGATTCTGTTGGAATAAAAAAATATTCACAATGATATCTTGATTCTATTGTGGCGCTTTTAAAAAAGAAGTGAAAACACATTTGTGTGAAGCTACAACGTTGCATTTATTGTCCATTTATTGACTAACACTGAGACTTTTTTTTTCCTTTATGACTAAACACCACTTTTTTCAAGACGTATTTACTAAATTGTTTTTCATTATGCACATACCAACCGTATTAAATATGGACAAAATCTAAACCGTTTATGTTTTTTGTGTCATCTCAATCGTTGATATGGTATGGTTCACGAGAGAACAATAGATTATCTAATATAAATAGCAGTAGGGTTTGATGCAACTCAACACTTTTGCTTGATATTCATCATATTGCTTAAAACATGAAAAATGTATATGCTCTTGTATTGCAATGGTGACATGATTCCATCATTTGAAGAGATATTGTTTGAATGTCCTAGTGGTCTTCAAGTCGTCACATGTCGCTTGATGCCTTAAGGAAAATAATTATTGACACCATCAGATGTTGCTAAATTTTACTTGATTTTTTTTACTGTCAACCAATTTACATTGGTGATGGTTGTGTTGAATACAAATGTATGAAGCTTAAACGTGACAATGATGTGGGAAAAATATTTTTCATCTTTTAAGAATTTAAGTGGCAAAGGTTCAATTAGGTTGAATGCAAATTTTGGTTGATCTTCAGATGAAATCCTTGCTCTGTTTTGCAAACCAATGGAACCAAGATTTGTTGATGAGATCATTGTTCTGGCGCATGTTATATATGTGAACTCATGTTTTTACTTTATCAAATTTGTACTCTATTTGTTTATTTTATTTTCAAAAAAGATTTGTATTATCAGTGTTTATTTAGTTGTTAGTTACTCGGATGTTTGTTTTATAAATCAATTGAAGAGTTGGTGCCACCTCTCCACAAGGGCATTCATGAAGCCCTTGTTTGCTATGGGGTATTGCACTGTAACTAGGGCTGATAACCCCAACCACAATACATAAGCTTGCACTGTTGGCTTAGTGGGGAGTGGTAAGACCTGGCCACCATGGCTGACCAACTTCATCTATGGCTGCAACTGCTAGATCCATACATGACCAACACAATGGTCCCTGTAAGATTGAATCAATGACAAATCAATGTTGTAAAGGCCACATGCTGACGTAATCAGCCTCCGATGTCTCTCTTTAACTACATCCCCTTCATGTGTGTGGCTCGGGCCCTCATGAGAGGGATTGTGTCCAGCCACGTATGAAACATATTTGGTTTGGTCTGAGCCATTTGAAATTAAAGGAAAAACAATTAAATTGTTAATAAAAATAACAAAAAAATAATTATTAAAAATAATAACAAAATAAAATAAATAGAACACAAAATGAAATTGTGATTTCCTTTTGTGTTATACCAAAACACAAAATAGAACATGATTATGTTGAGGTTGTTGGCAAAACCTACAAATGGAATTGCAATTCTCTTTTAAAAAAATCTACAACAAAATCGCGATTCCGTTGAATATAAAACCCAAAAAAAAAAATACTGAGGGGACACGTAAAAAGGGAGAATAGAAGGGTTGGGGAGGAGAAGGGAAGGGTTTGTTTTAATTGGGAAGGGGAGGAGGAAGGGAAAGGGAAAGGACAGGTATCAAGAAGAAGGAAGAAGGAAGAACGAGAAAGGGAAGGGGATGGGGGTGCCAGGAAGGGAAAGAGGGAGGATGAAGAATTTTGAAGTTAGGGATAGAAGGGTAATTTTAAGTGGAGTACGGGCCAATAATATTTCTCGTGCTTATTTTTTTTCCGATCCATATATCAATGTTGATGCTTTGAGCAAGAGCAAAAATTTATCGGTAAGCATTTATGAAGATGAGCCTTTTACGGGCCTTGAGTGAGAGGCCAATTTACTCCATGTACAGGGGACAAACAACCACTGCATGCCACAACTTGGTCCTACTGTTTTAAATAGCATACATATATGATATATCAACTAAACAAGGTGGATTAGAAAACCAATCCCACTTAAAGCGTATCGCGCATGATCCTGAACTACTATTAACTGCAAGTCTGCAACCAAATTTCTGCTGTCATATATGATGAGAATCTGCAAGACTATAACAAAAAGAATCAAATTATCTATACAGTATTTTAGCACAAACTGAGGTTGTATTTATTAAAGGTTTTGGAAGTTTTTTTTTTTTTTTTTGAGAAAATTAAGTCTAAGAATGTGACATTCTCGTATTAAGGATGGTTCTCACATCTTTCTTTCTTGTCCCCATATTCCATTTCAGGATAATTTAGAACCATCTCTCATATTTTTCAATTTTTTTTATAAAATGTCTAACATAATAATAATAAATGGTATTTTTTATTGTTATAAATATGAAATATCTATTAATTTTATGATGATTAATCTTTGTCGAGATAATAATATATGATTTACTATTCATTTGACAATTCTTATACTTCACTATTTGACATAACGTTGAATTGTTGTCCTTGTATAAAAAAATTCAAGTTTTAGTTCTTAACTTGCTAATGAAATGCAAACTATTTAAGCCCAATTCTGATGTGGGTTAACTTGCGAAAATTCACTAAAAACCTAAAACTCAAACTTTTTAAGCTTCATTTTAGAGTTTCAAATTAAATTTATTTATTTTTCTTACTTGCTATAGCTCGTCACCCACATTGACCCAGCTCGCATTGGATTGCATAACTTGTTTTGCCGCCTCTACCTTCACCTACATTTTTGTTAAGGGTTGACCTTGTTAACTTCATTGATGACATGACTAATGTAGTTGATGTGGCAATAAAGTATAGGTGATATGATGGAAAATAAATCAAATGGTCTCTATAGGTGATACCACTTTAAAAATTAATTAGTATATATAAGATATATTAATTGCTCAACAAATTAGGCACTGTATGTACATAAAAAAATTGAGCCTAAACCAACGAGGCCCAATTGGTAAATCATTTTTAGGACTAGTCCAGTAAAATATGAGGCTCAGCAAAATGGACACCCATTCACAGCCCAATCTTTCGTCGAACATGTGGTCTACAGCCTTTATTGGACAGAGATCAAGTTGTTGAATATACATGACAGTATTCACGTGTTATCAGTTTAAGATGACATTGAACAACATAAAGCTATAAAGTACAACCGGTGCCGTTTAAGGTGTTACTTCTTTTTTAAATAAGGCCGTGAAGTATTACTACCAAATGCTTGGTAAACCTGAATCTTATGTCAGTTTCTTATTTTAGATAATTATGTTTAAGTTATCCCGGAAGAGAAATGAAGTAAGTCTTCCAAAAGCACGTTAAGTATATATATATATATATATATATATATATATATGTGTGTGTGTGTGTGTGTGTGTATAAAACCATGATCTTCTTGTATTTGTATATATGCATAACTTTGATACGATCCATTAAAAAGCTTGTGACCAATTTAATTGCAAGAACATTGTATAAATAATAATTGGTCTAGCTGATCAAGAATTACATTCTAATTCCCTACTCAATTTAGCCTTTAGGTGAAATGCTTTTTCAACGCGAAACAAGTCCAAAGCCATTGTTTGTTGATGTTACACATGCATGCCTCTTTATCTTTTGCCTTATCCCGACACTGATTTATTCATGCTTTATGAAAGTATTCTTCACCTCTCCCAACTCATGACGTGTCTCACGCCTCTCTTTACACAATTCTAATTCAACTTTTTCTTTTTGTTTTTTTTCCCTATAAAGAACAATTAATAAATAACAAAAAATAATAGCTTCTCCGCCCCACAACAAGATTTTCAATAATTTAGATCGAGACAAATAATTTGGATTTATTAACATTCATTCCAATCTAAGAGATTGATATACGTAACGTAAGTGAATATCTGATCGATTTCTCATATCACGAAATGCCATAACCAAATCAATGCACATAGAAGCAGCCTCAGCAGCAGCAGGATCACGAAAATTAAAATGCAATTATATTTAAGGAGACTTAAATAGAAAAGCAATAAAAGTTTGATATGGAACAGAATTATGGGACAAAATGGAAATGGAAGTGATAGGATGAAATTGATTGAACAGATTATTCGGGAATAGTGAGGAGGAGAGGGCGCCAATGTTTCCTTTTCAACAAGGACCTGCAACGAAAACCGGCCCAAGGCGGGTTGGTTGAACCGGGTTCATTACTCCAAGAAGAATGGGGAACGGCAACGGAAGCCAACATTGGAGTAGTTTCATTTTCATGCACGTGCTCCTCTCGTGGCGGCGAGGACACAAAGAGGGCCTTCAGTGAGTGTCTCCGCATGGGATTCTTCTCCACCACGTGTTCTTGCCGCCGGGGTGATCGGTTCAGGCTAAGCAGACTACGCAGCGTGGTTTTGGGCCGCCGGAATTGAACCAATGGGCTCGTCCTCGGGCTTTGGGTTGGGCTTTGCCCCACTCCACACGGCGTCGCGAACAGCTTGAATTTCTGCAACGCTGCCATCTCCTCCCTCTTCCTCTCTATCTGTCTGACTGTCTCTCTCTGTTATTCTCCGCTCTATTAAAAGAGTGTTAAAGTGAGTTTAAATTTGAATATTGATGATTGTGAAGGGGACAAAGGTGATTGATTGCTTCTAACAAGCATGGGATCTATTTTGGGAATGGTTGCATCTTTTCTTCCATACACATTCATTACTTTCCTTTTGATACTTTGGATTAAAGAAAAGTAGTAGTATGACCATGGAATCACAAGTAGGACAGAACCGTTTTCCGATGTCGCTTTTTTTGTTTTCAATAAAATACTTGTTCCACCGTTGCTGACTTGGCGGACTCATAAGAACAAATCTACTCTTTTTATGGTACACATAATTATTAATCATTACTGTAATGTAGTAAACTAGGAACACTGAAGGGAAAAATAAGAGTTCGGTAATACATTCATTTTTATTTTTTTTACCAAAACGTGAAAAAAACTGTTATTATTAGACAAAAATGTGATTAACCACTGGCATTGGGCTGTTAGATTCACTTTCCAGTTTCTCATTCAAGGAATTTGGTGAAGCTGGTAGCTTATTATTCATTAAAATTCCAACTTGATCCGAGTCCTGTGAAGCTGGTTGGGGTGGATGTACTTCGCTGGATGAAGTGGAAGACATAACACCATCATCATCTCCTATCTCTAGATTCTCAGACTCGTAATTCCCACTTTGAAATTTCTTGAGTGCTTCCAGAACTTCATCCATAGAAGGCCTTAATTCATTATCTCCTTGCACACACCGAAAGGCCAACCCTGCTACTGAAGTTAGCATCCTTTTAACTACTTGGTCTGACTCAAACCCAAAGGATGGATCTACAAGCTCACTAAGCTTTCCTTTCTGAATCTTTTTCATGTAAAAACTTGCCAAGTTAACTTCATCTCTTTCCCTGGCTGCATCAACTGCTGGCATGGATGATATCAGCTCAATAAGCACAACCCCAAAGCTATACACATCACTCTTGTCCGTGAGCCTGTAGAATTGGAAATATTCAGGGTCAAGATACCCCGGAGACCCTTGTGGAGCTGTGGAGACATGGCTTACATCATGGGGAAGCAATCTTGAAAGCCCAAAATCTGCTACCTTAACCGAAAAACTAATGTCAAGTAAAATATTGTTAGTTTTCACATCACGGTGGATGATGTTAGAAGCATGGAGATAGGCCAATGCAGCAGCAGTGTCTATGGCAATTTGCATTCGAATAGGCCATGTCAACAAACCAACCCTTGCTAAATCACCATGGAGATGGCTAGCAACTGTGCCATTAGGAACGTATTCATATACAAGCAGTAGCTCTTGGCCGTGACGTGAAGTGCAGCCATAGAGGGACACAAGATTTCTGTGGCGTAGGCGAGTAAGGATCTCAATTTCATTCATAAACTGTTCAACTCTCTTGTAATTGTGCTCAAATAGATGCTTGATTGCAACTTCCCTTCCATCTCTCAGTGTCCCTGGTTTTTTAAAGATCAATATTAAGTGAATTATTAAGATTGAAAAATGATCCTACATGAGTAGAAATTGAATTGAGCCATATAGTATATTAATTAAATGCTGACCATGGTAAACAGTGCCAAAGCCTCCATCTCCTAGCTTTCTAGTGGGGTCAAAATTGTTTGATGCTTCTTGAAGTTCCTTGTAGGAGAAAATGGGTACCCCAAAGAAAATCCTGTCACTATCTGTGTCACGACTAGGGTAGGGATCAGCATTACTGTTGCTGGATTGACCATATTTCCGTTTGCAGTGCCGTATCATGAGGAACAACCCGAATAGGATCCAAGGTCCAACGCCGGTGCCTTCAAAGTTCAAAGGTTGCGGCCTTTCAATAATTATTACTAGGCTGACAATTTATTTTGCTACATAGTTGGTTTGACCACAATTTACAGAACCTCAGGATTATCTTTATTTTGTTTTATTTTTTTCCAACTTCATAACTAAGAGGGGGAAAAAACCTTCATGGGTACTTAGTTTAAAAGAGTCATGCTGACTAATGTCTCTGATTAAAGAATATACAACTTTGATTAAAGAGTATATTAGTAACTACGTTAAAATATGACCGTAAAAAAACTACGTTCAAATATGCTAAAAATAATGATGAGTGATAACATCATTTTTTTTTTTAATTCTTTTCATTTAAGCTACTAGTTAACAATTTTTTCTAAAATAAATAATGAAAAGTAATTTACCCAGTAATGAAATTAAAGAAAATAGTCTATGCATTTACAGTGTAAAGATTTTTATATTAATTATCATCTAATCATAAATTGGCATATAAAATAAATTTATTGATTTTTTAATAATATTCTTTTTAAAGTCATATTTACCATAATTTTTCATTAATTGATAATATATCTTTTTTACATAAAAATTAAACTCATGAAATTAATATGTTAAATGTTTCTAACACTTTGTGAGGAGAAATTTCAAAACTATTTTTCTTATAAGAATCAATTTATAATATCTCATGCATTATTTTTATATGTATAAAATATTTTTAATTATGAATTAACTTTATCTGGTATTAGGACCATTTTGGCAATTTTACTTCATCTCTTCACATGCATGTCCAGCTAATTAAAATTAAAGTGATAAATATATTATAAATAATAGATATTAAAAGACTTAAAGATAATAAAAATATTTGAAAAAATAATGAAAGTATGTCTTGTTAAAGTTTAGGATTTTTTTTTAAATTATAATTTTAATACAAACTTAATTTAATGCTATTAACTTATCTCTTTAATCTATAAATTACAGGATTCTTATAAAAAGGATTGAAAGACTAATATGTTGTTTGTTTAAGTGGAACAAAACTCAGATCCTTTAAAGTGAGATATTGAGTTTAATTTTATGTATAAAAAAATATAATTGAATGAAGAAATCCTACTTAATATATAGTTAGTCAAATTTTTCTGATAAAAATTAGTTAGCAATAAAGTTATTAGACATTTCGTGCTAATAATATTTTCTTAAAAGCACTACGAACTAATAATAGAGTAAAAAAAAAAAAAAGAGGATTGGATGAAGCGTATAGAAAATAATTGTTTCATTAAGGTTAGGAAAAAAAGAGAAAGTGTAATGTTAATTTTGGTGCATTTATAGGTAAACTAAATATTGATAACGCACAAGATGAAGATTATAAACGAAAAACACATGTTTTTATGTTGTTCATAGGTGAAATTAATTTTGAATAGATATTTTAATTGTGTTTAACAGTTAAAATAACTATTTAAAATTAATTTTAGCCTTAAATTTAGAAGCACGATATACTTGAATGTTAAAATTTTTACGTCACCTATCATCAATGCTAGCTTCCGAGTCGAAACTCTATTTTTCCTGCATCATTTAAAAGCAGCAGTTGATCCCAGTTAGATAATAAAAAAGTACAGTGAGCCTAGTTAACTGTCTAGCTAACAAAACAAAGTTCTATAATACAGTCAAGTCGCTTGAATATATATAATATAGTATTAATCAAGAAGGAATTGATTTTCTAAATTTTAACTCTTGTGTAGGGGGAAAAACATGCGGAGTTAACTTGTTTTTTAGCAGTAGTTCAAACAAAAAATGTGTGAAGATTGTAAAAAATCTGGTTGTATGCATAAATATATTCATGCAACCATTAAGCTTTTTGAAGTTTTGTTAAGGTATTACCTCCTGTGGCAATAAAAAATTCCGTTGCTGTCAAGTCGGCAATGGCCTCCTCTTTTTCCATTGTAACACTGGTAACATTCACTTGAAAACTGGAATTCAAAGGTAATTTCAGCATTTAAAAATCCAAATGGGTTTTTGATGAACTGAGAATCTTGTCTGACAGGAAGTTTAACCATAGAACAAGAGGAGATTAAAGAGCGCAGGGACTGATCATCATAGGATGGAGGGGCAAAGTAAAAAACAGAGGAAGGACATCTGATACT
>PYAF01005611.1:2288686-2310373 GCA_007407185.1 Glycine tomentella
TCATGGTGCCCATTTGCATTCCCAGCCGTTACACAAGAAATCAAAAGGATTACATACACCAGAGACATTTCCACCTCAGAAAATAGAAGCACCACAACCATGGAATGCCTATACTGGTTGCATACACCACAGTTCTCACCCTCTAGCCATGAAAAATAATAATTCTTATGGGGCTCAAAAACTGCCTATACTGCTTATATTTCGGTGATCGTGTCTCCACAATTTGTACGTGGCTCACTACTTTCATGGTCTATATATATATATATATATATATATATATATATATATATATATAAAGAGAGTTTGTATATGGCTAATAATTTTAGGAGTTTTGATATGGTTTATTTTTTAACAAATCAATTTATGTTTTCTTCTTGCTATTTTTTTAAAAATTAGTCTTTGATTATTATTTTTTAAAATTATAACTTTTTAAAATTATAATATATAATTAAAGATAACTTTAAAAATTTGAACCCTAAAATCTTTTTAATTACTTCTAACACTTCTTATAAAAAAAACACTTTAGGTTTTAGGGTTTAAATTAAAATTTCTTATAAAAAATGTTAAAAGTAACTACAAAGATTTTAAGTTCAGACTTTTAAAATTATTTTAATAATATTTTTAATTTTTTAAAAAGTTATAATTTTTAAATTTTAAGAAACAATAATCAAGAACTAATTTTAACAAATAAAAAATAATATAAAATTTGATTGATTAAAAAATTAACATTATTAAAACTTTTTAAATTATTGTGTCACTATAAGAAATCTCATATAAAAATATCCTTTTTAAACCAATTGATACGCAAGTTGACTGCGAAAATTCTTACACAAGTCTTCATGCATGCCGTATCTTTTAAGAAAAATATTTTTTAATTTTACTTCTTCATATAAACTCTTGAAATTATTTCCCACAAGGAGAGAAATTCTAAAAGTTTCCCACTGTATCACGACTCACGAGTCTTAATATCAGGTCAAAGTCGGACCAATACCTGTATAACTTGATTACATGACTACTCATTTCTTGTTGATTCTCTGCAGTTGACTAGTTAAACTAAACTGTAGAATGTGAAGCACTTTGTTTTCTTGGAATTTGACTTTCGGGGATTAATATACAGGTCAAATGTGAAATTGTGAGTAATATTTTCGTGCACCTTGTTGGTCCTGTCCTGGTGCACTCAAGATTTTTAAACCCTAAAATATTAACAATTGCTAAAAAAAATTAAAGAGTGTTTAATACTATATTCTTATTTAAATAGGTTTAACTAGTTATAACTTTCATGCATGTTTAATAAATATTTTTTTTACAGAAATAAATATATTTTAATAATTTTGCCCAACTTGAATTAATTAAATTGTTCTTGTGGTGCCCATTTATCTAAGATTAAAACCATTGGTTGAGATAGTCAGCGTTTTCGTCTCCGCACTAATTATTTTGAAATTCCACACGTCAAAAAATCAAACACGGAAGATCCAATCTGAAAAAGTTATTACATGCAGCATGATTGGTTGACTACTAAATGTTATTTATATTCTAATTTCAAACAGTATTAGGAAAAAAATTGGTCAAAGTAAGAAGTGTGTAATTTAAAATAAAATAAAGGTACATTAAATATTTGATATTCAAATTAGAATTGGACCTTATAATTATAATTTGAAGAACATTTATTAGATACAAATAAAATGATATATATATATATATTTTCATATCCTAATTTTTTCCGGGTAAATAAAAAAAAGAGAGAAAATAAAGAAGATAGAAAAAAGAAAATAATAAATAAAAATGATAGTGAAAAAAAAGAAGAAGCAGATAACAAAATAAAAAACAAGGTAGCAAAAAGCAAAAAGAATGGGAAATGAGCCATAAGGCCCATTAGGTCAAGAAAGCTACGTAACACACTAAAAAGGCAATAAGGAAGAAGAAAAAAGATGGGAGGAGGTGCGGATCCCCGAACACACACCTTGACCACTCCGGTGTTGACACTTGGCCGTGGGTACCATCTTCCTTCCTCCTCATTTTCTATCTACGTTTTCTCCCCTTTCCTCTCCTTTGTTTTTTTTTTTTCTTCTTTCTTTCTTTTTCTTCTACGTTTTGGTTCATTGGATTTTTTATTCTCTTCATGCTTTTGGTATAGCTTCTTCTTCCTTTTGTTTGTTGTTGATTGGTTGCAGCTATTTTCATTTTCGTTTATTCCGTTTTGGCTTGTTTTTGTTCATCTTCCCTATGTGTTTCATTTTTTAAGCTTTTTCCGGCCACCATGTAGCCACTACCGTGGCTACCGCCGCAGCCACCACCGCGCCGTGGTCCTGCCGTCGTCTCTGGCCACCCTAGCGCCGCCAGCCCTTGTGTTGGGTGGTCATAAGGTGTGATTGCCACCCTTAGAGGTGGCTTTCCCAAGCAATTTCGCAGCTTTTCCATGGCTGCTGTGCACAGATAGAAAATATGGGTTGGGCCGGGTCACCCCAACCCGGTTTCAAACCTATTTTTTTTTACTTTATGCACCTCGCTTACGATAAGTTCACCCACCTTTTTTAATTTTGGGCCTAGCATAACAGGCAAAAAAACAAAAAAACAGAAAAAAGAAAAACTAATTTACTTTTTGCACTCCCTTACTTAATAAGCACATCCCTCTTAGTGCTTGGGCCTGACCAATATTGTTACGAATTTCGTAATGCTTTTTGCACCTATCTTCTAATAAATGCACCACTTTCAGTAGTTGGGCTTGGCCCACTTTGGGACAGTACATGTGATGCTTTTTTACAACCACTTTTTTTATACTGCACACCCCATTTCAGTTGGGCCTGACCCACTTTCAATTCAAACATGAAATGCTATTTACAACCACTCTTTCATAACAACACCTATTCCCTATTGGGCCTTGTTCATTTTGAACAAAACATATATTGCTGTTTGCAGTCATACATTTCATAACTGCACCCCTTTTTAAGTTGGGTGTGACCCACTTTAGGGCAGTACATATAATGCTATTTCACCCCATATTCATAAATGCACCCATATCTGTTGGGCCTAGCTCATTTGTGTAATTTAATATGCACTGCTGATTGTACCTCCTTTTGTACTGTATGCACCCCTAATTACTAAATGCACTCCCCACTTCTATCCTAACACTTTCCATTTCCATTTCATTTGTTTGATTATGTATTGCCAGGTCAATTATTCACTTATGTTTATTATTCCGCTCTAGTATCTTTAGTACACGCTTATGTTTCATGCACTCCATGCTAGGTCTCCGACTCGCTTGGTAGTGTTTCAACAATACGTGGATAGATTTGTGAATATCATGCTGGGTCTCCGACTTGCTTGATTTCATAGAGTCTACCGCAAAACCAAAATCTTTTCTTAAAAAAACTAAAAATACTCAAATGAAAGACCACTCAATTCTAATTTTTCTCAAGAAAATCTACATATTACTCAAGATTGCTTCAAGGTCTAATGCCTTAAGCGATTCTCCTCGCTTTTTCTTCAAACTCAAGGTCGTTTCAAGGTCCAATGCCTTAACGACTCTTTTTCACGCAGTTAAAATAAATCTTTCAAAAAAGATAAAGTCAATCCAATCAAGTTGTTTTCAACAAAAGAACTACGTAAGTCTGATTTCCTCATTGCACTTGGGGATACGTAGGAGCGAGGGCAAACCCCTTGTTGACCTAAAAAACAAAAAAAATATAAAATCTTCTTTTCTAAAATTAAAAAAATATATTTCTTTTTCAAATAAACAAAAATAAAGCAAACATAATTCATGTTCGTAAGGGAAGATAAATAATTCAAAAAGTCACTTAGTTGTCACACACTCAATTAAAGGCTGTGCCGTCTTCGTGACGGACACGTGGGGTGCTAACACCTTTCCCATGAAATGATTCCCGAATCCTTTTTCTCTAAAATCGTAGACCATGACTTATCTTTTGATTTTTGCGACGTTTTCCTTAAATAAACGTTGGTGGTGACTCCCTCTAGTTTTCCCTTTTTGGGAAATTCTAAATCTTTTTCTCATTTTTCATCGTCGTCCCCGTCATGGCCGAATAGGTTGCGACATATATATATATATATATATATTAATTTTTACTGTTTCCAAATAAATATTAAATTTTTATCTTGATAATTGATCAAATCTTACATATTTTAATGCATATTTTTATTATGCATTTTTTATCCATATATATCAAAGATATATATCGAAAAATATACAACAACTGATGTACTTTACTTAATTAATTAAACTATACAAATTATTAAAGTAAAACTTTAATTTTAATAAGAGAACAATACAAATAATAATAAAGTACTATATTTATGTTTTGTCCTTATATTATAACACTATTTAAATATATTAATTAGAATCACAATTCTTAGATTTTATTTGGAAATAGTAAAATGGTTTCTGCTACATTTTTTCGCTCAAGTTAATCCTTAGGTTAGGATATGTTATTACTAACAACTTAGTGTGGACAATAACACAACAAGTGACATGTAACGACCCGTATGCATCCGGTTCATTAACATTATCTTATGGTGGTTAAGCGCAACAATTATCATAGATAATTAAAATGGAAGCAGTAAACAAAAATGACGTCATCATACGCCATTAACAATACCCACTGTACATCATATATGGTGAATCTCATAATATACAAAGTATATGTCTCAAAACTGTACATATCCCTCAAGTCTCTAACACAAAACATAGGCATGAAAATCAAAAGATAGAGCCAACATGCTCTTCACTCTATGCCTAAGGTTCTCCCAGAACCATATCCCTCTACTCGGGCCTCTTGCCCTGGGATCTATCAGCTGTTCCCTGAGCTTCACCTACAAAAACATAATCCCCAACCGGGGTGAGATAACAATCTCAGTAAACTCAGGGTTCTTGGAGGTCTTTCCTCCCCCTGGTTCACTTTCATGCATATAATATCAAAATTGGCATTACAAACTAGCCTTCACAGCTTTCAGTCATATTATCACATGTACATAACATACATACATAAATATCAATGCCTGAGGAGGCTTCATCCATTTATATGGGCACATCTCACATCAGGACTTTCTTTCTTTGCCTGAGGAGGCTTCATCCAGCTATGTGGGCACATCTCACATCAGGACTTATATATATAGACTATTAAATTCAATTCTATTGGCCAGAGAATCCAATCAAGCACATAACCACACTATCACAGTGTTCAGCTCATCACATACATGTTTCCATAAACAGTAACACACAATTTCAATATACATGCATCAAGATATACACTAACCATAACTCCCTCGGAGTATGGTGGAACACAACAGTGGGAAACACTCCCAAGAACAAAGAGCTTACCTGCTCTCAACGCTATACTGGCTCTCCCGGCTTCATGGTCACAACCACCAATAATGTCACTCTCACGCCCTACATAAGGCATACAAACAATCAATCAATAACGGTCCTCAACCGTTAGAATGAAAGGAAAATCTATTCTTTTCCATTAAAATCTCTATATTCTCTATCTTAGGGTTATCAGAGCTAACCACCTTATAGGCGATTCACAGACCCTCAACAGGATCTATCTTGGTCCAACCAAGACCTTAGAGTCCCCCTAGACTCTGCATAAGTTCAATTCAATGATCTCCTAGGTCATATATCAACAATTTTCCAACATGACTAAAACAGATACATCAACACATTTTCACCGTTTATTTGTCCTTCTGAATAACTTTTGTAAAGGCACTTAGACTCATAACTATCATAACACCATCCATTTCCTCAACATTCTTCCTACTCATACATATCTCAGGGTCAAAATCAAACTTCATCAAAAATCATGTTTCAAAGTTTAATATTCATCAGAACAACCTCCTGAGCATACTTTTCTAAAGAACCTAAGCTTAATTCCAGTCCTATCACAAAGTGGTCATTATTCATCCCAAGAACAATTTCACAAATCAAACGGTAAAACTTGAGTTTCTTACCTCTAAATCGACAAGAGAGGCTAAAGAACAGCTTTTCCAAGCTTGAAGGTTCTTAAAACGCCTTATTTTCTCCTCAGAATCAAACTTTGTGAATTTTTCCTAGAGAACTGGATCTCTCTGTTTGATGGTTTTCAGAGAAAAGTGATGATGGAATCTAGCTCATTGAGTAGTTCCTTTCAACTTTCATGTTGGGTGTGAAGGGTTTTGGTCAACGGTTGAGTGTTTAAGAAGCTCCTCTAGTTTATCAATGGCAGAAGCAGAAAAAAAAAAGAAAAAGGAACGAGAGAGAGAAGCTAAGGGAGAAGAGAGAGAAAGAGAGGTTGTTATATGACATGTTGGAAGTTTGTCTCTCTCCTATCTGCCTTGTGTCGATGTCAGCAGAACCAAAATAGAGTTTTTCCCCCTGCTACTGCTCCTATCCTGAAAATTAATACCTAGATCAGAATATTTGCCAGTAACTACCTTAATTAAGATATAAGCTAATGCATTGCAATGCTCACAGCCAAAACTATGAGTTGCTTCTTGGCTTAAACCCCCTACAAGGGTACTAGTTCATGCTAACTCACAAGCTTTCTAAGCTTGAAGAAAAACACAACCATGCACTCTGCTACAAAATCATTCCATAGCCTTCAATAGATACATACAAGCAATTGATAATTATTATTCATACTTAATTTATGTATTTAAATCACATAGCAATTATTTAATTTTTTTTATGCTTTTTTTGACTTAAAAGATAGGAATTTAGATTCTTTTGAGTATTTATCGTAAGAATGCTAAAATTAGTAAATTTATAGTTCTTTTGATGCTTCTTCTTCCATTTTTCTTGTTTTATCTTTTGTTTTTGAGTCTCTTATGACTATAAAGACTAAATTACCTATTGTTGAGAGCTTAAATATCAAACACTCTTTGATGTAATAATTTTTACTATCAACTTAATTTTATTTCAATATTATTACTTCCTTTTTAAGTTTATTGTGTTGTTTATAGTTTGATCATCCATTTACATATATGTTTTAGGGTTTTAATCATTGAAAAATATTTTTACCCTAAGAACTTGAAGGAGCATCTAGATAATCCAGCATATGATGGAGATTTAAACAATCCAACTTCAATTAGGAACCAAATTGAGGTTAGTGATTTGAGTCCAATCTCTAAGTCATATTGAAATGTGTAATTTATTCTCTTCACTATAAACATGATTCAGCTTCCATATGATCATAAAAAAGAATCCCAAACATAGAAATCTCATTGATCTAATTAATTGTTTTTGACATAAAATAATTAATATTGTAATATCATATTATGTTTCTCAGTCATGGCTCATGTGATTTCACATATTGCAAATGAGATGAAAGTGCCTCTACTTTCATTTGCAGCAACAGATGCTGCACTAACTTTACTTTAGTTCCCATATTTTGTTAGGATAACACAGTGATCTGTGTTAGATGGTTGCTATGGCAGAAATTGTTGACTACCCTCAAATGGGGCCATTCTCATCTGTTGCTAACTCTTTGAAGTAGTTTGCTTGGGCTGATTCGGGTCAATAACTTGTTTATAGAATAACTGATGTAGTAAACACGTCAGGCTATATCTATGCTAGAGAGTTTTGATTTGCCCCTTTTCATATTCAAAATCCAAAAGTCACTTCCCAGCCAATAGAGCCACATTTTGCTCAGAAGCTATTCATAAAGTGGCATTTTTTTTTTTTAAATTTTGCATCCTAGCATGTATTGTTTGTTGATGGCTCTTATAGTATTGTGAACTACATTCAAAGATTCAGATTTGGAATTTAAACTACTTTTGAAAAAAAAGAATCATCAAGATTACTCTTTGCCTCTGCTTGTGTCTATGTTCTTTTGAATTTTTTTAGTTAATTATTTAATCCCTCGATAAAATGACCGAAGATTCTTAAGAATGAGAAAAAGCAAAATAAGAAGTGAGCAATCACTTCCGCCACTTCCGCATCAATTGAACCTGAAGCTTAGGCAAAAAAATTCCAAGTTTACTCGCAACAATATAAAACCTAATTCAAAATTTTCAGGGACCAAACTTGGTAGCGCCTCACATTCTTATGAACAACTTTGTTGGTTTACTCAAAAAATAATGAGAAATATTTATCACATATAAGATAGGTATCAGGTGGAAAACGTGTCTGAAACTACAGCACTTCAAACATGACTTGTCCGTGCTTCATCAACAAACATTACTGTACTGTAACTAGGAACATTGAAGGGAAAAAAGGAGTTCGGTTACAGTAGTATATTCTTACTTTTTACCAAAACATGGAAAAACTACTGTTATTATTAGAAGAAAAAAAAGTGATTAACCACTGGCATTAGGCGTTGTAGATTCACTTTCCCATTTCTCAGTCAAACACTTTGGCGAAGCTGGTAGCTTCGCATTCATAAAAAATTCAACTGGTGGATGTACTTTTTCCGTGGAAGTGGAAGAGATAACACCACCACTATCACCTTCTTTCTCTATATGCTCAGACTCAAATTTCCCACCTCCAATATTCTTGAGTGCTTCCAGAACTTCATCCATAGAGGGCCTTAATTCATTGTCCCCTTGAATGCACCGAAAGGCCAATTCTGCCACTGAAGTTATCACCCTTTTAACTTGTTGGTCTGTCTCAAAACCAAAGGATGGGTCTACGAACTCACTAAGTTTTCCCTTGTGAATCTTTTTCATGGCAAGATTTGCCAAGTTAACTTCATCTCTTTCCCTGGTTGCATCAACTGCTGGCATAGATGATATGAGCTCCATGAGAACAACTCCAAAGCTATACACATCACTTTTGTCCGTGAGGCGGTAGCATAGGAAATATTCAGGATCAACATACCCCGGAGACCCTTGTGGAGCTGTGGAGACATGGCTTACATCATTGGGGAGCAACCTTGAAAGCCCAAAATCTGCTACCTTAACCGAAAAACTAATGTCAAGTAGAATGTTGTTGGTTTTGACATCACGGTGGATGATGTTAGAAGCATGGAGATAGGCCAATGCAGTAGCTGTCTCTATGGCAATTTGCATTCGAATAGGCCATGTCAACAATCCAACCCTTGCCAAATCACCATGGAGATGGCTAGCAACTGTGCCATTAGGAACATATTCATATACAAGAAGTAGCTCTTGGCCGTGACGTGAAGTGCAGCCATAGAGGGACACGAGATTTCTGTGGCGTAAGCGGGTAAGGATCTCAATTTCATTCATAAACTGTTGCACTCTCCTGTAGTTGTGCTCAAATAGATGTTTGATTGCAACTTCCCTTCCATCTCTCAGTGTCCCTGGTATTTTAAAGATCAATATTAACTTAAGTGAATCATTAAGATTGAAAAGTGTTCATACATGAGTAGAAATTGAATTGAGCCATACAGTATATTGTATATAAATTATATGCTGACCATAGTAAACAATGCCAAAGCCTCCATCTCCTAGCTTTCTAGTGGGGTCAAAATTGTCGGTTGCTTCTTGAAGCTCCTTATAGGAGAAGACGGGTACCCCAAAGAAGATCCTGTCAGTCTCGGTGTCACGATTTGGGAAGGAATCAGCACAAGTGTTGCTGGATTGACCATATTTCCGTTTGCAGTGCCGTAATGTGAGGAACAACCCAACTATGATACATGGTCCTACCACAGCGCCTTCAAAGGTTGCAACTTTTAATTAGTTTAACAATTGATAAACTCAGATTTCAGTTTTTTTTTTTTTTTTTCAATTTCATATCTAACATATGGACCAAAGAAAGGGGGGAGGCGGGATTCATCGTTAGTTGGTTAAAAAGAGTCATGCTGCTCTGAATAAAGAATATTCTTGATTAAAAAATATACTAAAATGTTTTTACTCTTAAATCATAGTTATGTTAAAATATATTAAAAATCATTGTAACTTGTAAGTGTATTGATAACATGCTTTAATAAAAAAATATTCTTAATTCTTTAATTTAAGGTACTAGCCTTCTGGGTGACAATTTTCAATAATACATAATTAAATTTAGTGAAATTAATATGATAAATGTTTCTTAGGCTGTATAAAAAATCGTTTCCTTAATGTTGGGAAAAACAAGAAAGTGTGACGTTGAAATTTGGTGCATAGGTAAAATATAGGTTAAACATATAATTTAATTCCTATATGCGTCGTAAATTCTTAATTTGAATTGTAAGTGAAAGTTTATCAAATTAGAAGCTATATGGATAAACATTATTAATTTAGTCTTAGTTATTGTTATCTTTTTTTTACTTATTCTTAGTTTGGTACTATTAGGTGTAACATATCTTAATTTGGTCTTTGTATGTAGGGATCAAGTTAAAAATGCATTATATAGATAAGAGTTAAATTAAGAATATTAATGCATAAGAGAAATAACGTGTCAGTGTATAACGACAAATACTAAATAGGTAACTTTTGCACATAAGGCTAATTAAATAAGTTATTATATATAAGAACTAAGTTGAGAATATTTGACACGTGCAGATGTAAGGACTAAATTACATGTTTAAACTAAAAAATAAATTCATGACGCACAGCAGTAGATGTAGGTTACCTTTGAAGTAGCTATTAGTTGCTTATCTGTTATAAATTTGATGTGAATTTCGCATTAACACTAAACTTCAAACGCAGAACAGTACTCATCAAAAGTTTATGAACCAAAATACTTTTTTGTATTATGTTTATACGTGAAAAGAAAAATTCAATAGATATTTTAATTTTAATTTAATAAATAGATACTTTAATTTCATTATGTTTAACAGTTGCAAATTAGTTTTAATAAAATTAAGTTTACTTAACTTAAACACAAATAAGCCTTAAATTTAGAAGCACGATATATTTGAATATTAATCTGAAGGTTACCTAGAATCAATGCTGTCTTCCATGTCGGAAATCTACTTTTCCTGCGTAATTTAAAAGCAGAAGTTGTTCCGATTAGATAAAAAAGAACGACACTGAGCCTAGTTAAATGTCGATAAAGAGCTAACTAAACAAAGTTCTATAATTAGTACATCCAAGTCGCTATTACTTAATAAAGAAGTAATCAAGCAGGAATTGATTGTCAAAATTTAACAGTCGAGCGAAAAAAAAAGAATTTGCGGAGTTAACTTTTTTTTAGCAGTTCAGAAATAAAAAGAAAAGGCTGTGAAAATTGTAAAAATTCTACTTAATTATATAAATATTCATGCAACCATTAACTGTTTTGTATAAGTTTTGTTAATGTATTACCTCCTGTGAGTGGCACAATAAAATTGTCCGTTGCTGTCTGCTTGACAAAAGCCCTTTCCTTCCTCGGAACACCGGATACAGTCATCCGAAAACTTGAATTCAAAAGTAATTTCAGCAGTTAAAAATCCAAATGGATCGTCTTTGAAGAACTCAGAATCTTTTCTTTTTGGAAGTTGAACCATTGAACATGAGGAGGTAAAAGAGTGCAGGGTCTGATAATCAGTGGATGGAGGGGCAAAGTAAAAAACAGAGGAAGGACATATGGTACTGGTATAGTTGATGAAGCGATTTGTAAGGTTGGGTTTGTGTAGATGGTGGCTGCAGTTGAAGGTGGTAATATTGTTTTGGACATGAAAATAACCGAAAGCAGAGGAGGGAGGGACGGTAATGTTATAGCTCAAGGCCTTACAACTACCATTTTCCAGAAGCCCTCTGAAATCCTTGTCGATAATAGAAATACTCCAGGACCACCACTCAATATTAACTTGCGTAACTTGGAATAGTTTTCCTCCTTTGGTCAACTGGACACTCTTGGCTGATGTTTGGTCAGAATCATTACAGCCATGGATTGCCAGAACACCACAGGTGTGGCGTTCTACCGTCGTGAACGGAAAGTGAATTCTCCCAATTCTTCCGCAGTCAAATGAGTCTGGACAATCATCATGGTGTCCATTTGCATTCCCTGCTGAGAGAAGCAGCACCGGCAGAGAAGAAAACAAAAGGAACCAAAGTGCATAAGCCGGAGACATTTCCACAACCATGTAATGCCTATACACCACAGTACAGTTCTCACCCTCAAGTCAAGCAAAAAGTCTTGTTGACTCCCAAACCCAAACCCAAACCCAAACCCTCCCGTTATATTTTCCACAACTTGTTCCTCTCTTCTTCGCGGCATATAAAACTTAAAAATCTTTTTAACCAATTGATACGCCAGTTGACCAGCAAAATATGATTACACAAGTCTTGCCTTGAGGGTCTAATAAAAGTTCTAGTGTCTCTAACAATTTGGAAGATTTTGATATTATTAATTTTTTAATTAATTAAATTATATATTATTTTTATTAATTGTTATTTTTATTTTAAATTAGTCCTTTGATTATTATTTTTTAAAATTTTAAGTTACAAATTTTTTAAGTTAAAAAATATAAAGTTTGAATCTTAATTTTTTTAGTTATTTTTAACACTTTTAAATTAGAAAATATGATTAAAGATAATTTTAAAATTATTTTTAATCATATTTTTAAATTTAAAAAGTTATAATTTTAAAAAATAATAATCAAAGACTAATTTTTATTGAAAAAATAATTAATAAAAAGATGATATGTAATTTCATTAATTTAAAAATTAATAATATCAAGACTCAAAAAATTATTGCAACATCATAGAAAAATTGAAATTCTCGCACTGAACGCACATCGCGCTGTGTAATGTGCAGCTCAACACGTGGTTTTGCCATTTAGTTCAGCGGGCTTAAGGAATTTGGTCCACTAATTTCTCCCGGTTAACCAACGACACACAGAATGTGCATATATTTGTATTTTTTATGAGTCAAATATGTTTTTTATACATGAAAAATATATTTTTTTCATTTACTATCTGATTTTTTTATTTATTTTGATACTTGATATTTTTAAACTTTTTCATTTGATATTTAGTGTTGGGATGCTGAGTAATATCATGAGAGAGGAAATATCATTTTATCACTAACACATTAAGTTGGCATGCTGAGTTGTTCTCTGATTTTTCACATCATTATTATTTTTTTTTTAATTTTAAAAAATTATTTAAATTAAAATTGAGAAAAAAAAAACATCTATATTTAACACTCTTCCTGATCTCCCTATCAGTGCACCTCTCACTCCGAGCTCAGTCCTTAACCACGTCGTTAACACCTCCCAAACACATGCTAAAACATGTTTTTTGGTTAAAAAACAAGAGAGCAATAAAAAAGAAACACCTTTCTAAACTAACACTATTTTCATTCTTTATTTTCTCAAAATAATGAAGTGATTTGAACTGATTTTGTGAGATTGGTTGATGGATTTTATTTCCCTTCTCTTCTCTAGACTAATAAAATGCATACTCATTTGTCTATTTTTGTGTCGAAAATCGGACAAAATGTGTCCAAAGAAAATGTGGAGTCGCGAAAGTTGCTGGTGCAAATTAGCGTCAGTGCTTTTGTTAGAGTCGACTGGTGTTTTTTTTTACAACAATTACAAAAGTTCAAAAATGTCAAAATAGCAAGATAAAAAAGAATTAAATAATAAATTAAAAACGAAGTGTAATCTAGGTATGAAAAATATATTTAAGTATATTTTTATTAAGTACTATAGGTGTGTTTAAACTTTAGATTTGTAAATTAAGTTAACTCATAAATTTTTGTATTAAATATATCTAGTATAGTGAGATTTTTTTGTTAATTATTTATTTCATAATTTATTAATATGTTTATTATATTATAGAATTTAATTAATTATTAATTAGTAAAACCCACCCTAAACTATTGAGGATTAAACCTAAACGGACCAGATAATGATATACCCAGCTATAGTTATAACTAATAATTAATCACCATAAATTTGAGATTCCCATGTTGCTTATTCTAGCTCCGTGGTTGACGAGCTAGAGGTGTGGAACACTGCTCATGGAAATCGATATTTCCAGAGATTAATTGCTTGCAGACAAAATAAAATGGTTGATATTTTAACAGCAAAAAGAAAATATTGATTGATATTTTTAATTTTTAATAAAATATTAAAACTTTTATTCTAAATTTACCCTAAATAAACATCAATCTAACCACCTTTATTATTCACCAATAATTACAATAATACATGTATGAAAAGAAAAGATATTTTAGTAAAAATATTTCAACAAGTAATATGTTTATTGTTAATCTTAATTTATGAAAAAAATCTTAAACATTAGTTCATTTGAAATAAAGAATTATATGTAAATGTGAAACTAAATTGAAAAACCTTCATAGTTGAAACTTCTAAAATGACCAAGGAATGCACTTTAGAAAATAAAGTATAATAATAATTAGAAAATAATAATTAAGATTATAATTACTTTATATTATATATGTATTTAATTTTATCACTTTTGAACCCTTGATTTTTAATTAACGGTAATAAATGCACTTTACTCATTTTAAAATAACCAAATTCAAAATGTTCATATAGTGTTTCATAAAAGAATCAAATCATTCTTAAATAGGCACTTTTTGGATGAATGAATGATAATCATGATTATATTTTTGAAAAGTGCATTTGAAATACAAATTATATTTTAAAATAAAGTTTTTTCCAAATATAACTAAAGGTGCAATAAACAATAATGAAAGTTGCTTGAGTAATACCCTGGCAGGCCATGCTTCACCCAACCATCACACTCGCTAGTAAGCGACATTCCCACGATCGCAATTAAAGGAGCGTGACCAGAAAACAAGATTAATTAAGCGCAACTACTTACGTTAACAGAATTTAAGTAGCAAAAGTTGAGACAAAAATCAGTGAATTGAAACAAATATACAAGAGAGGTCATTCTTGTGTTGAGAATATATAGATAGTATCAGAAAGAAAATCAACACAGTGGAACACATGCAAGATAGCAATTAATTATTTCAATCTTAGTGTTGAGAATCTCATCTGAGACAAACAAAATTACTTCACAAATAAGATAAGTCTATGCAAATTAAAGCCAGGTCGTCGTTTCAAGCAATATTTAGTGTCCACACAACACTCTAATTCATGACCGTGACTAGTCAACGAGGCTAAAGAGAGAACGCGTTTACAAGAGTGCATCTCATTTTCATCGATCTCCCTGTCCCAGACTCCAAGTCATATTCAGTGACTTTAAAATTCTTGGCACCCTCCCTCAAACACGTTTCAGTAAGATTAGATTAGTGCTTAACAAAGAATTGCTAAGTTGGATATGTAAAAGCCAAGTATTAATCAACTAATGTCCAAAAGTAAATTTTTTATTATTTAGTACACATTACCCTGATTTTCCATAAGTTCTTATTGACTTCTTAATTAATGCTTACTACGTACTGGTTAGGAAAATCGTATGACAAAAAGGATGCATGGAAACAAAACTTTGATTACTAGCTTCTCAACCAGTGGTGTCCCTGATGGCGGTCTAGATGGATGACTATTCGGGATTTCATTTTTAGAGAAACTCCAAATAGTATATAAATATTAAAAGAATTTTTTATATAATTTTAAAATTATATAAATTTATTATAAAAAATAAAATAATTGTCAATAGATTTGTTTTAGGGAAACAACACCAGGAATTAGTCAATTAATGGTGATGTTTTCACTTATAAACAAAATTTATTCACATTTTTTTAGAGAAAAAATCAACAATTTAAGTACAATGAACATAAAAGAGAAAAGTATGACATATTATTTGCTTCCATTACTATTTGCATTAACATAATTGCGTAATCAAAGTTTTTGAAGCAAAAATTACAATGATTATGAGTCAAAGTTCAACAATGAATCAAAATCAAACTTTATGATCGATATTGAGTTATTTGAAAATATTTAATTATTTTGCTAACACATTTACAACTTATGAAATAATATTAACTATTGTTGTTACTATTGCATACACTAAAAAAGTTAATTCTATCAAATTTTAAATTGTTAAAATCCTATTTAAAACTAGGACACAAGGTAGATTAGATAAACTTGCTTACAAGGGTATAATTTTCTCAATTCGTCCAGGACACTAAAAATTTAAATGAAAGAAAAAATAAAAGGATAGTATTTAAATAATTTCCGAGGGTATGATTTTCTTAATTCGTCAAGGGCACCAAAGATGTGAGGACCGATCTCAGTTCTCAACTTCTTTCAATTTATAATATAAAAAAAGTAAATGTTACTGTAATTAAGTTTGTATATATAGTTATCGATTAGGAGCATACATTAAGTCAATAAATAAGTATAAATTATGAAGCGTTATTAAAGTGGATACCATTCATGTTCCAAGGTAATTACTAATCAAATTTATAAAGTCAAACTAAATGGAAAATAAAATAGTAGTAAATCCAATAAAGTGCAACATACATTATATTACATCTTAGTATTCTCATAAACTAAGCGTCTCACGTGATAAATGGACCGGAGAGATTGAGGGAGAAGACAAAAAAGGTTTAGGTGGAATTTGCAAGAAGTCAACTTCACTTTCTAACATTTCCATCACTTTACTTATGGTTGGTCGAGATGAAGGATGAGTTTGTATGCACCATAAGCCCACAATTGTCATCTTTCTCATCATTTTATCATCACTTTCATTTCTTATATTCTGTAAACCAAGTTCTTGATTTGATGCAAGACGCTCATAAATCCAATGAGGAAAATATATTTCACTTGAACGGTCTACTTCAGTCTTAATATTTTTTCTCCTTCCAACCATTTCTAAGACCATCATTCCATAACTATAAACATCTGACTTGTGTGATACTTCACCAAAATTTCTAGAAAAAACTTCTGGGGCAATATAGCCAGCAGTTCCTCTAGCACCAAATATGGATATTGTGCTTTCTTTTCTTGGACATATTTTTGCAAGTCCAAAATCTGAAATTTTTGGACAGAAATCCTCATCTAGTAATATGTTATGAGGTTTTATGTCAAAATGCAAGATTCTAGTGTTGCAACCTGTGTGTAAGTATTCTAATCCACGAGCAATGCCAATAGCAATATCATACAATATTTTGCAACTCAAATGGTGAGCAACTTGTAATGGATTTTTCTCTTTATATATAAACTTGTCAAGAGATCCATTAGGCATAAACTCATAAATTAGAGCTCGTTTAGAACCATCGAGACAAAATCCCAAGAGTCTAACAATGTTAACATGTGAAGTCCTACCAATACTAGCAACTTCATTTATGAATTCTTCTCCATTGCCTTTTGATTTACTTAAAATCTTCACCGCAACAAGACGTCCATCTTGTAACTTTCCTTTATAAACACTACCAAATCCCCCTTGGCCTAATTTGTTTCTAAAAGACATGGTCATTTTCTTAACCTCTAAATAATTGTACCTAGTTGTAGGAAGGGGTCCAAGTTCATTCAAAAGCTCCTCAATAATTCGATGGGTTGGGGTCTCCCTCCACCACAAGAGAAATGTGAGAGAGAAAATCCTGGTCCTGATGCAGCAAATCGAGATCATCACTACAACTCCCATAGCCACCAAGGTCCAAGCTGGGGAATTTATTTTATAAAAAAGGAAAATGTTTTAGCGTAAGGAAATTTTTTAGTTTGACATGCGTAAGTTGACCTAACGGTGAGAATTAAGTATTTGCATAAGGTATTGAGCGTTAAACCGGTACCTCATTATCACCATTACAAAAAAAAAAAAAAAAAACAGAAAAATTAAGTTTAATTTGTATACCAAAACTAACTGCATGTTTTTACTTTTTTTTATAATCATATTCACTATTAAGCAAACCTCCCAGAATTCCCTTTTTAATTAGTTTAATGTTAAAATTTTCGTGTTTATATCGAATATATGCTTATCATACTTAGGATCAACTAATTAAATTTCCATTTGTTTTATGTTAGAAAATTAACTTTTCTGACTTTTTAACAAAAGCAAATGTTTTATTGTGAATTTTTGGTGAAATTATGTTAAATAGTTTAAATATAATTTCATAAGAAGCAATTTTATCTAAGTTTATAGTAAACGGCCATAAGTTTGGAAGCACAAACTATTTGAATGTTAAAATCTGTACGTTACCTAGCAGCAATCCTAGATTCCGAATCGAAACTCTACTTTTCCTGCATAATTTAAAAGAAAGTTGTACCGATTAGATAATAAAGAAGTATAGTGAGGTAGTTAAATGTAAGTTATATATCACACACAGACATGTTGCTTAAATACAGAAGTAAATAAACAGGAAGTAATTAATTGGCAAAATTTTAACTGTTGAGGGGGAAAAACAAGTTAATTAGTTCTATAAATTTCTAGCGGGGTAAACTTGTTTGTTAGCAGTTCAGAAATAAAAAAAAGTGTGTGAAGGTTTTGTAAATGTATTACCTCGTGAGAGTGGCACAATAAAATTGTCCGTTGCTGTCTGCTCGACAAAAGCCCTTTCCTTCCTCGGAACACCGGATACAGTCATCCGATAACTTGAATTCGAAAGTAATTTCAGCAGTTAAAAATCCAAATGGATCGTCTTTGAAGAACTCAGAATCTATTCTTTTTGGAAGTTGAACCATTGAACATGAGGAGGTAAAAGAGTTCAGGGTCTGATAATCAGTGGATGGAGGGGCAAAGTAAAAAACAGAGGAAGGGCATCCGGTACTGGTATAGTTGATGATGCCATTTGTATGGTTGGGTTTGTGTAGATGGTGGCTGCAGTTGAAGGTGGTAATATTGTTTTGGACATGAAAATAACCGAAAGCAGAGGAGGGAGGGACGGTAATGTTATAGCTCAAGGCCTTACAACTACCATTTTCCAGAAGCCCTCTGAAATCCTTGTCGATAATAGAAATACTAGCAGTACTGAGGTCCTGACTATTAACTTTGGTAACTTGGAATAGTTTTCCTCCTTTGGTCAACTGGACACTCTTGGCTGCTGTTTGGTCAGAATCATTACAGCCATGGATTGCTAGAACACCACAGTTGTGGCGTTCTACCGTCGTGAGTGGGAAGCTAATTCTCCCGATGCTTCCGCAGTGAAATGAGTCTGGACAATCATCATGGTGTCCAATTGCATTCCCTGCTGAGAGAAGCAGCACCGGTAGAGAAGAAAACAAAAGGAACCAAAGTACATAAACCGGAGACATTTCCAGCTTAGAGAAGCACCACCCTTCTCACCCTCAAATCACGAAAAATTTTCTTTTGGACTCCAAAAACCCCGTTATATTTCCGCAATTGTGTTTCGCATTTTGTATGTAAATATCTTTTTAAATCAATTGATACGCCAGTTGACTTGGAAAATTATTGCTAAAGCGGTAAATCTTAAGTTACTACAAGCGGACGTAGTTATAACTTTTGGGTTATCTGAAATCAATCTAAGGAATTAATCTCTCTTGAAATATAATTTTTCATATGCACAGAACAACAATCAAACTCTGCTCAAAGGATAAGGTTGTCCACCTATAATTAATAAAAAAAAAATCTTAGACCCTCTTATGGCTTATTTTAACATTCTCCACGGTTGACTAGGTAAAAGTGTAGAACACTATGTTTTCTTGGAAAACTCTCCAAAGAAAATTCTCTCGCAAAATGCACGTCACGCTGAGAAACCTTGAAAATACTACTAGTTTCCTTCAAGAAGACACTAATTAACTCGCTGTGTTTGGATTAAAGTTCTAGATTTAAAATTTAAATGAAAGCAAATTGAGTTTTGGATTGTATCTGTTCCAAAAAAGGCTTTTTCACCATGAGGGGGTTATTTTTTTTTTTTTTTTAAATTCGCATATGGGGGTTATGCAATTTTTATTTACCCTTTGAGGATAAGTTGGATCAAACGACTTTTAAATCAAAAATCGTGTCATCTAACACAACTTTTATTTATTTAATTTTTTAAAGTGAAGTTGTATTTACTACTTCACTTTTTTTTCTCCATATTCTAAATTAATTTTTTTTCAAAAGTTTACCTAATTTGAAATCATGAATACATATGTTTTTTTTATAAAAAAAAAACCATTTAAAAGTCGTAAAGGTGATTATGATTTTAAATTATGAGCTACTTTTTACTTTTTTTTAGGAATTAGTTTTATATTTAGGATTTATTTGGGGAAAATGGCTTCATTCAGTGGAGGAAAAAAATTGCTGGTGATTTCCAAGTGAGGAGCTCGTGCTGGTCATTGCTTGGCATTTCATAATTGATTAATTAATTTGCTTTTCATTTGGTTAATAAAGCAATTGCAAAGTGAAGCTTAGAAGAAGTGCAGCACCACACGACTTTGAAGTCGTTAGCACCCACACGACTTCCCAAAGTGGCCAAAAAGCTATTTTATAATTATGGTTTTAGTTAATTAATAATAATGATTACTTAACTTAAAAATTAGTAGGGTTTTGCTTAATTAAATAAGGATTTTATTACTGGGTTTTGGTTAATTAAATAAGGATTTTATTAGTTAAATATTAGTAGGGCATGGTTAATTGAATAAGGATTATATAACTTTAATATTAATAATTAAATAATAAAACTAAACTACTTTTTTCCATTTTCAAAATTAATTTCAAAAAAAAATTAAGTCAAAATCATTTACAATTTTTTAAAACACAACAAATTAAATTAACAAACAAAAGTAATTATTTTTTTTCCATATGGGTTTACACTCATAATCAATATATTTATATAAAATTATAATTTCCCAAAAAATTAATAACCAAACTAATATTAAATAAACAAATAAAATAAATGATATATATATGACTAATGGTGCTGTTCCAAAGGTGCTACAAAGGTAGAAAGTCGTAAATATATTTAGAATTTTTAAACTTTTTTTGTAAAAGTTGAAATAAAAAAATAAAAAGATTATGATTTTAAAGTCATTTTTATATTTACAACTTTAAAACGTGCATTTCTAAAAATTATAAAAAAATTAAATTAAAAAATTAAAGGAATACTATTTTAAAGTCGTAAATATATTTACGACTTTAAAATCATAAATTTACTTACGACTTTTGAACTAAATGAATAGTGAAATCGTAACTATCTTTAGGACTTCACTTAAAAAAATAAAAATAAAAATATCTAACTTACAAGTGACACATTGCACGACTTACACCTAAATACCTAAATGGTAAATAAATAAGATAGAACCCCTATATGATAATTAATGAAAATAATTACCCCCTAAAGGAAAAAAAGCCTCCAATAAATAGAGGTGGTTATCTACCTCACATTCCATTGCACGTGTCCAACCTCTATGTTAGAATTATGTTTCAAGAATTATGTTTCAAGAATATAAACTTTCTCCTTAACAGTCGGATTATTAAGCTAATATGTTATCTCTAATGCTCCCATATTTGAATATTATTTCTTATTATCTATAAGTTACATATTATCTATAAAATACACATTTTTTATAAGTTTTTATCTATAATCTCCAATTATTATTAGTCTTTATCTACATGTTATAATTATTTATAAGGATTATTATACCTAGGGGTGTTCGCGGGTCGGTTCGGATCGGTTTTGGCCAAATTTAGGACCTAACCCAATTAAATTTGATCGGTTCGGTTTGATTTTCAGGAAAAAAAATTGGAACCCAACTCGTTCATGAACAGTTCAGTTCGGTTCGGATCACCGGGTTACCCATTTAATTTTTTTTTTTACTATTATTTTATATCACGATTGTTTCAAATATCTCATACAATTAATACAATATTATCAAATGTATGAAAGTAGTAAAATTGATTCATTTAATACCATCAACATAATATTATAAAATAGACTTATAATATAAATTAAAACAAAAGATTTGTGAACAATATTTACTATAATAGTCTGAATCATAATTGTTTCTTACAAAC
>PYAF01005612.1:21811-34570 GCA_007407185.1 Glycine tomentella
CTTTGTTATCTGTCTTATCATGTGTTTTTGATAAACTGGATCAGCAGGGGCGTGATTTTACGGTTCTGTTATGTGTTTCCATACATAATGTATCAAGAAAACGATCCTATGTTTCCGCTGAGCTGATTACTTGATATTTTATACGCTAATCTGATATTATTAATGATAACACGTCGGAGGCCTACGGGGTGTTACAGAATTAATTGAGTAATGTTTTTGGAAAAATGTAATTTCACTATTTTAATCGATTACTCAGCATATTAATTGATTATTTGGTTCGTATTTTAAACTGGAAAAGCTTTGATGAACACTTTAATCGATTACACAACTCTTGTAATCGATTACATAGTGTAAAATGGATTTTGTGCATTGCTTTAATAATCGATTACCATTATTCGTAATCGATTACATAAGCTATTTGAAGAAGGAAAAAACTTGCTTCACTGCTTTAATCAATTACCATAAAATGTAATAGATTACACAAATTGTTTTTTGAAATAAAACTTTTATGTTTTAATCGATTACAGCTCGGATTAATCGATTATTTTGTTCGTTTTGAAACCCGGAATGTACCTTGAACACTTTAATCGATTAAGTGACAATTTAATCGATTACATAAGCTATTTTAATCGATTATTTGGCACGTGTAATTGATTACAGGTTGTTACAAAAGTTGTAATAAATAGAAAGAAGGCTTGGCTTGGATTGTAACTTGAACACTTCGAATATTCTAAGTATACACAAGCCTTCTAAGAGTTAGAAAGTGATTTTCTGGGCTTACTAACTTATTGTCCCACTCTTTAATCTTCATGGGTATTGAATGATTTCTTGGGCAAGAGATTTCAAAAGTGTAATGGAGAGCATGTTTTGAAATTTTGTTTCTACAATTCAACCTTGATTGGTAATTCATATGCATTCATATTCATTGAATCATCAGGTTGTTTCTCTCCATAATCTTTGATTGTAATTTCATTTTTGCAATTTCTGTTATTTGATGCTATTGTAAAAGGGTTCTTGAAGCTTGGGCTAGAGTAGTGTTCTCTAGGAAAGAACAGAGTAGTGTTCTCTGGTTCTTGTTCATTAGAAGTCTAATAGGGTTTTAAATTTCTATTCTTTATCTAGTGTTGATAAAGAGAGTTTGTTGTAAAGCTTGTTAGAACTAAAATTTATAATAGTGGAACTCTAATCTAGTGTTGATTAGAAGAAACTGGATGTAACTTCTCTTGAGAAGTGAACCAGTATAAAATTGCTTGTGTTGATTTTCTTTATCTCTATTTCTACAAGTCATCTTGTTCATTTGTTCTTGGTATCATTATCATTACTCAACAAGTTCTGTTTTGAGCTATTGGTTTCTTGAGCTGAGTGATTTGATTGATTAAAAGCATTCTTATTTTAAAAGTGATTAAGATCCTTTGACTCTGACTTTATAAATAAATTTTAAAAGACCAAGTTTAAACCAATTCACCCCCCTCTTGGTTATTGTGGGTATTCCTATTGTTTTTCAACTAAGCCCAAAAAACTCTCTGCCAGGAATTGCGCTAAGCATGACATGTGTGCTAAACAAGCTCTCTTACAATCAGTGTTCTAAAAACCAGACCAACCCGGCCGATCGAACCGGTTGGACTGTGACCCGATGGCTGGACTGGGTCAAGCCTAACATCGGATCAGCCATGCTTTTAACTCGGTGCAAACCGGTGCGACCCAGTCGAGTTTATGGTTCAACCGTTGACCTGGCAAACTGGACCGAGTCACAATTTGGAAAAGGAAAACTTCGGCCTCTGCTTCCGTCTTCTCCCTGCGAGCTCGCGTAGCGTCGGGTGTTCGGCGTGAGTGGGGGTGGTTGTCCGTTTGCGGTGCGATGGGGGGTGGTGGTTGTCCGTTCGCGGTGGTGAGGATGGAGTTCACGACACTGCAACTAATTTTTTGGTGGTGAGAATGGGGAGGTAACATAGATTTTATGATTGTTGTGGTCGGGGTCGGGGGTGCTGCAATGAATATTTTGGTGATGGGGGGGTACCGTGCAAGGATTTTGGGTTTTTTTTGTGGGGGAAGGGGGGTGCCAAGGATTTGGTGGGAACAGGGGCCTGATACCTAGATATTTTGTGTGGGGAGGGGGGGCTGATACATAGATATTTTGTGTGAGGGGGGGGCTTATGGAAATTTTTTTGTGTGGTTGGTGTGGGGTGAACATGGCAAGGGAGGAGCTTCAACTTAATGTTTTTTATTTTTCTTATATGAACGAGGAGTTTGGACTTGGGGTGGAATTGTTGCAAGTTTTTTTATTTTGATTTTAAATGATAATGGGTTGTTGCAGGTTTATTAATTTTAAATGATAATGAAATTCAGTCCTAGTATGAATTATTGGGTGGAAATTAGTATTTTATAATTTTGTATTGATGATTTTATTTCTAATTTAAACTTATTTAGTTTATATTTATGATCTTTATTATTTGTTTGTTTGAATTTGGACAATGATATTTTTTATATTTTAGTATCTAATTATTTATGTTATGATTTTTTATGTTTTCTTTAAAATATTTCAAGACAGATATAAAAATTTTATATTTTTTATTATAAACCGGGTCATGCGTGTTAATTAGTGACCCACTGGTTCAACCACTAACACAGTATCCTGACCGGTCATCGGTTTGATTTTTAAAACTACACCTACAATCTTCAAGGTGCTCCAATTCAGCTCATTGTGTCTTCCTCCATCCTTGTCCTTGTTAAATAGTTCAACCATGATTATCTTGGTCATTTCTTCTTGTAAAAGTTTGGCTTTGGACATTGTCATTGGACCCTTCAATTCATGGAGTGCTTCTAGAACTTCATGTTCTTTGGATAGTCCTCTATCAATTTATTATTAACATGTCGGCCCAGTAACCCGACTATTAAAGGCGGTGTGTCTATGGTCCTGTGCAAGGACTATCGTAGAAGGTTGACATGCATATTTGAGCGTCACGTCACTAGCCACGTTAACTTTGTGGACCCCGAACAATATAATAAGATTTGAAAAGACTTTATAAATTTTTTGAAAACATTTAAAATTATTAGATTCTATGAAAAAGATAACAAATAAATGATAAAGAGTCTTTTTTTAAGTTGAAAAAAAAAATCTTCATTGAATAATACAAGAATTTTTTATCAAATAAAAAGTCTTTTAAAATCCTAATTAAATACAACTCTCTTAACCTTTATTTTTGTTTGATTTTAGTATCTGATGACATGACATGTTTTTAGTCAAATCATCAATTAACGATGGATAGTAAAAAAAATATGAGATATTAAAATTGAAAAATTTAGTTTGGGTACCAAAATCAAAACAACCTATTTTACTGGTACTAAAAAATTATAAGCTTAATTTTAATGTTATGTAAAATATTTAACTTAATGTTGAATGCTCAAATACATATTAAACATTTAATTTAACATAATTTATAGCTAATTAAAACTTATCAAATAATTTATAATTATTTTTAAGTGCAATTTAACATATTAGATAACATTTAAATTTATAAAACATTTATGATTGTTTAATTGGTTATTGAAGGGTGGTAATTTAATGTTAATGGCCACAAGCAACAGTGTACTGTGAGTTCGACCCCAAATAAGAAACATTTTTCCGCTATTCCAATAGAACATTTTCACTAACCTTATTTTTTACAAATACCCCCCAAACAGGTGGACATCAACGAACCTCATCCATTCCTCTTTTTTATTACAAAATCGATGACACACATCATTCTCGCCTCATTCATGCTGAATCATGCAAGCTTTCGCATGGTACGAAAGTTCTTCAGAGCATCTCCAAAATGCAATGTCATAGTATTTTTTATGGTCCCTACATTATCATGTCATACCTAAGAAATTCATCCAATAGTTTGTTTCAATGCAAAAAATCATATGGAACTCAAAAAAATCCACATATTTATATTTTTTTAATAAAATTTAATATATTTTTTAATTTTCATAAATATAAATTAAAATAAATAAAACGTAATGCGTAACAATATAAAACAAAATTTTATATAATAATAAATAATTAAACACAATAACATCTAAATAAATAAAAATTCTAGACCTCAAAAAAAAATTAGAATGGTAACTTGCAGTGCAAAGAAGAAGAGACAATTACCTATATTTATAAACAATTTTCATTTAACTATTGTGCCTCCAACGATTATATTTTGTCATTGGTAATTTTATTTGTATGTATTTTCCTCCAAAGGTTAAGTGCATGCAAGAATTAACGTTAACTTTTTTTTTTACATTTACACTTTTCTTTGCATTTATTTTCTTCCAACAGTTCACTTGCACTTTGCATTTTTTATTTCTATCTACTTTCCACTTTGCATTTTACTTTTTTAATTTCCCTTCCACAGCCCTTGTTCAGGAAGTTTCCCGAAACCCTCTCCCTTCCACTCTTCAGCCTCTCATTCTCTCTTCACTCTCAAATCCACTCCCCTCAACCTCTCAATCTCTTTTCTCCAGGAAACCCCCCCTCTTCCCCTCTCTTTACTCTCAAATCCCCTCAGCCTCTCAATATCTCTTCACTCTCAAATCCACTCACCACGAAACCCTCCTCTTCCCCTCAGCCTCAACATCTCTTCACTCTCAAAAAATAGCGTCCCTCAGCCTCTCCTCTCTTCCTTCTCCTCTCATGAAACACGTCGATCTCTTCTCCCTTCCACTCTCTGCTTCGACAAGGCGACAAAGACAACAAGAAGAAATTTTGACGTTTTGGCCGTCGGGGTCGTCGTGGGGTCGCCGTCGCTGTTGTGGTCCGTCGCCGTGGCTCCTCTCTTCTTCATGTTAGTATTCGTTTCACTGTTGTTGCAATTGTTTGTCTTCCTCTTTTCGTTCTTCAATTTGATGTGCATGTGGGTGGGAATAACAGAAATAGGGGAATTTCACGCCAAAATAATGTTTTTTAATTAGGAAGAAACAGTTCCTTATATAAGGAATCCCATGCTCCGCGGAAGAAATGGTTCCGCCATGTCACTGTGCTCCAACGCGAGAAAAATCCCAAGGAACGGGTGCTTAGGCTAAGAAACCCGGTAAGCATCTCCCATTGGAGATGCTCTTAACTTTCACACCTTAGACTCTATCATCTTTTAATAGAATCTTTTGGTTCTAGCAGCATCCTTTTATATGCGACCAACAAAAATTAAAATTACAATGCCCATAATACAGAGCAAAATCTGCGGAAAAAATAGAACCAAGACAAAAAAGAAAAATAGTAAATTATCATGAAGCATGTATGTGGAAGGTTAGGATTGGGATAGAAGATGAAAATTAGAGAGAGAATGTGTAGAGAGAATTGGGGGAGAGAAATATCTTTGAATTCTATTGATATTGAATTATGTCATGTCTTATTTGTGATTAATTACGAAATGTTTGTTTATAGTGTTTGTCTACCTGACGTTATTAATTACAGGACTAATTATAAGTATTTGTGTTAAATATTTTATTATGAAGGTTATATCGGGCTCATCTAAAATCAATTTACCACTAGGCGCCTCCTGCTTCGATCGACTTCCAGGATTTGTGTTCGTCTCTAATCTTTAAGTTGTTTGCCATGTATTGGACTCAAAATCGGTCTTGATTTTTTTGGACCCATGGCGAAATACTAAATAAAGTCCTTATATTTAAGTATTTAAAAATAGACAAGTAATATCATAAAAATATACATTTTATTTCACTAAAAATTAACATAATTTTAATAAATCTGGAAAAAATATCATATATTTTTTTGTTTAAGTTACTCTTATATTATTTTCTATTATTCAATTTTTAACTCTAAAAAATTACATACACATAAATATTTTTATATAAAGTAGACATGACAAAGGAAAATATTTTGGAGGCTAGTTTGACTCTTCTTATCTTTGTCTGCCCAAAAAGGTAAGAATGATTTAAAATCGACGATATTTTATATTGTTTACCCAAACTAGTAGTAAATTTTATCGAGTTTGAGTAAACTCGTATGGATATATATTTTTAAAATATTAATTATATTTATGATTTAATTTATTCTTTATATATGGTCCCACAAAGAAAAGTCTCTAACTCCATCATTATCATTGACAAAATATCATTTTATATTAAAGGTTATGCATATTTTGTACTTTATGAAAATATTAATTTTAGTTTTATTTCCTTTATAATTTTAACTTTTTGTGTTTCTTCAACATGTTGATATATTAAAGAGTAGAAAATTAAATCAATATGAATTTATGATTGTAAAATGTTAGAAAAACTAACTAAAAAAGTGACATTTTTTAATAACATGTCTCATTTTAATTTGAATAAAAAAAGGAGACATAAAATAAATAATAACTTCAAGTTATTTATAAAATAATATATAAAAATTATTATAAAATTATAATTATAATTTAAATTTTGAACATTTTTTTAGTTGTGGACCAAGTGTCATCGCAAATCCAGACAACCCTCACGACCAATCCGGGCACAAAATCATAGAAGCTATAACTAGTAAGTGAGTCTTTGAATAAGGGTTGCAAAAATTAATTAATTTATGTTTGAATATTTTTATTTTAAAAACAGTTTAATAATAAAATCTAAAATATAAATTCAACAAAACTATTTTAAATCAAAATCAATTTTGAACCTATAATTACGTTTTTTAATGTAAAACCAAATTTACACTAATTAGTTAAACATGAGAAATCACACAAGTCGAATAAACAGTTTTATTAGAAGATACAATTTAAAAGATTTTGATTGCACGTCCCTTTGCAGCTCCCAACGAAAAAATAAATACTACAATTTAACTTACATTTCTACGTAACATACACAATTGATCTCAATCTCCATATCAACAAACATAACACCCAAAACAAACCTTCAGGCAGTAAAATTTAAAAACTACTTCTATATATTTACATTGCCCATAATGAAAAATTACAGAGTTCAACATAAAAGTCTCAAATTAAAATTTCTTACTATATACGACTCTTCTTCCTACTTTTTTGGCGAAAACTACGAAAATTAAATCCCAAAAATAAAATATTTTCATTTTCCACAGCCATCTGCATTTCCAGAACCAACGTGCCTTGGTCAAGTCAACAACCACTCCTACAGAAACGTTCGCATCTTCCAGAAGAATCTTCAATTTCCAGTATCCACAATGTACGGCCAATAACAATTACAAATTAAAATCCCTAATTGCCAATCATAAAAAGAAAAATCCACAAAATAAGAAGAAAAAAAAGACCCAAAACAAATAAAAAAAAATTACAAAAACAAAATCATCATCATCTTTTCTTTTCTTTTTTCTTCTAATCACACGTAATTTCAAGTGAAGATAATACTGTTGGAGCCGAATTAATCGGGATCGTAATCATTCATCAGTGGTGGTGGGTGTGGACGACGCATTGGGCCCAACCTTCCTCAGCTGAATCCCATGCTTGTGCGACTCATCATCCTCATAAGCATAAGCAAAGCCTCCATGACGGGTAAGATCCATCCCCGCAAGCTCATCCTCGGAAGAAATCCTCAACAATTTCAATTTATTCAATCCCCAAAACAAGGGTCCCATGGTCGCACTCACCCACCCAACAATAACCAAAATCTGAATCACGTGCGCCGCCAGCAACTTCCCTCCACCCCCCATGAACAACCCGTGCGCCCTCCCCTCCCCATAAACCTGGCTCACATACTCCTCTTTCGCGAACAGCGCCGTGAATATCACCCCCCACGCGCCACAGCCACCGTGCAACTGCGCCGCTTCCAAAGGATCATCGAACTTAACCTTCTCTGCTAATTTGTTGCACGCTATCAGAACCATGGAAGCGACAAAACCGCACACGATGGCTGCCCATGGCTCAACGACGGAGCAACCGGCTGTTATGGCGGCAAAGCCGCCTAACAGCCCGTTGCAGACATCGATCACGTTCCAATGACCGGATATCACCCGTTTCCCAAAGAGAGTGGTCAATGCAGCCGTTGACCCTGCTAGGGTAGTGGTGACGGCGGTTCTCCCAACCGCGCTCCATTGACCGTAGTAAGTTCCTGAGTTACCGTAGGTAACTAGGATTTTATTAAATGAACCAGGGTTAAATCCGTACCAACCGAACCAAAGCATAAAGGTCCCCAGGACTACTAAGGACGCGCTGTGGCCTTTAAGGGCCACGGCGCGTCCCGCGTGGTCGAAGCGTCCGATTCTCGGGCCTTCTATCAGTGCGCCCCAGAAGCCGGCTACTCCACCGACCATGTGGACTACGCCGGAGCCCGCGAAGTCTATCACGCCGGTGGAGAATAGCCGATCTCCGGTGGAAATGGCAGAGGCCCAGCCGTCTGCGGACCAGAACCAGTGGGAAACGACGGGGTAGACGAAGCCGGTAAGGAAGGAGGAGTAGATGAGATAGGCCACGAACTGTGTGCGTTCGGCGATGGAGCCACTGGTGATGCCGGCGGCGGCGATGGCGAAGGCCCATTGGTAGAGGAAGTTGCTGTAGTCGAAGCTTTGGGAGGGGAGGTCCTTGAGGCCGAAGAAGTGTTTGCCAATGAAGCCGTTGGAGGGAGAGCCGAAGGCGAAGGCAAAGCCGAAGAGGTAGTAGAAGAGGCCGCCGGCGGCGGCGTCGAGGACGTTGGTGAGCATGATGTTCATGGTGTTCTTGGCGCGGACGGAGCCGGCGCAGAGCATGGCGAAGCCGAGCTGCATCGAGAAGACGAGGTAGGCGGAGAAGAGGAGATACGTGCTGTCGACCGCGAAGGCCGTGTCGACGAACTTGTTGTCCACGGCGGTGAACCGGTCGCAGATGAGGGAGGCGGCGGCGGCGGCGTTTGTGGTATTTGGGCCTAGGAGTTGGGCCAGTTGGGCAGCGGGACAAGCTGGCAGCGACATGGTTATTGGTTGTGCCTCGACCGAAGGAGGTGATCGAAACGACGGCGTTTGAGGTGGGAGAAGGGAGAGGAAAAGGGTTGTGCGCGGTGTTTAATTAGGGGAGTGTAAAGTGTGTATATATAGAGAAACTGATAATGTGGGGACTACAGAAGTCAAATTGTGTGCTCTATCAAAGTGGTGGAGGAGAGAGAGAGAGAGTGGACTTTTCAAAGGTTCACATTCGTTGAATATAAAAGTTGGAATCACGGTTTCTTTAATTTTTCTTTAACTTTTTACCTACTCTATTTTATAAGTATTTGTTTTTTTTTTTTTTGGTAATTATTATATCTATATATTGAATTTATCTTCTACTTATTCTATTTTAATTACGTTCCTCTTTCTATATAAACTAAAATAGATATTTTGATAAAAATATTTTAAAATTTATTCTTCAACAACGGGAAACTATTTTAAAAGACCTTTATTTAGAATATCTTTATAATTTTATCTTAAACTTTTTTTTTTATTTCTTTCAATCTATAATTTTCCAAATCTTCCATTCTAACTTAAATTTTAATAATTGTAAAAGATTATCAATAACTAAAATCAACATTATATCACAATAAAAATTATATATCATAAATTTCAAATATAATTTATATGCTAAAAATAAGACTTTAATTATAATATATTTTATATTTATTGATTATAAATTTTAATTATATAAAATAAAAATTTATTTTGGACAGTACACAGGCTATTATTAATAATAGTGATTTACCATATTTTTCTTGTTTTTTCCCTCTGTTTTTTTTTTTTGTTGCATAATCACTTCAATTTTTGTATACCTTTAATTTGAGGACAATATCACTCTTTGAGCTTCTCTTAAAAAAAATTCTCTCTTTGACCAATTTTTTTTACCTATTTTACCCTCTAACGGCATTATAACTGATTTTATTTTTATCATTTTTTAATCTATATTTTCTCTCTCTTTCCGCTCTAAAAATTTTCATTAGAAATTATTGATTTGGTAACTAACAGTAACAAGTGTAGTCCCATTTTTTAGAGTTTTGCATAATTTATACATTTTAATTCTTATGTTGAGAAATTACTCATTTTAATTCATATACATACAATGTTGAACACATTTTGGTTCCTATATGTACATAGACTAAAACAAGTAACTTTTAAGTATAAGAACTAAAAATAAAGATTATACAAATATAGAAATTAAAATAGTAGTTCAAACTTTTGATCTTTCTCTTATTTCTAATGTTTACTTCCAACTTCCTATTTTGTTTATTTTTGTTTAAAAGTAGTCTATCTTTATGTTAATATAAATAAAATTTCTAAGTTTTATAATGAAGAACAAATTAAAAAAAGTGGTAACATATTTTTTCAACATACATTTTATTATTTATTAGTAATATTTATTAAAATAATAAATTGTATAAGCTAAGTACCATTCTATTGCTCTTTTGTATTTGTGTTTTCAATCTAATAAAACAATGAGGAGACTTCGGATGGGAGACGTAATTCTATAATATTATTTCGTGGTTTGAAGCTTTTTGTTTTGGAGCTATGACCGTACGGGCACTGCTAAGCCTGATGCAAATATGACATCTTGATCTCGTTCTATTGAAAATTATTAATTTATTATGATAACTTAATTTTTTTTAATATGACAGTTGTAATAAATTATTGACTATCGATGCTAAAATCAAAACTTAAACAAAACAGGAAAAATTTCATGAAACCTCTTTAACCGTAGATCCCAAGTTTCCACGAGAGAATTTTTTTTTTCTAAATTAAATTTTTAGTTACTTAAAATATTCAAATTTTAGGTTCTATTTAGAATGGTTGTGATTTTTTGATTTTTTATTTTTAAATATAATTTTTAAAACAAAATACATTCAACAAATGAAGTTATATTAGTTTTTAACTCAATTTCAAAACAGTTTTACATTTGTTATCAAAATCAATTTTTTTGTGAATTTATTTTGTTTTAAAAAGTACATTCTAACTATCATTATCATACCACTATGACCATCATTACTTTTACCACTACCATCATTTTATTGCTATTACCACCATCATTTGGTGGCCTCCATCGTCGTTATCATTGTCATTGCCACTATTCCATCCCATCACCACTCATAATTTTAAAAATCAAACCAATGATTACCAAGTTAAGGCATTTGGTAATTATGTCAATGGTCAAACCAATATGTCACTATTGACCTACATGACCCGGTCTTTATTAGAAAAAGATATTTTTATACCCAATCTTAATTGACCCACATTACCCAGCATGTTTCCTCCCTTAGACGTGATTCGACTCAGGTTAGTGGGTCACTGGTTTAACCACAAACCTGGTCGAGTAGTACCAAGTTGCACTAGATTCAATGCATGATCAATCTGATAGGTAACTCGGCCAGACCTCAAGGTCATGGTCGAACCGACTAGCATAAGCATTCCACCACTACTACCATCACCATCACCATCACCATTACCATCTACCACCACCACCACCGTTGCTGCCACTATTCCTCTCTCATCACTGTCGTCACTACCACCACCACCATTCCACTGACATCACTACTATTGCCACCACCATCACCGTTGTCATTATTTTATAGTAGAGCAAGATAAGATAAAAAGTGACTCATTTTATTCATCTTTAATTTGTAGCATCTTTTTAAAAACTAGAAAGAAAGAATAAATCGAAACTGAAAACTCAAAATTGATTTTGATTTTTAAAAATTTCAAAACTAAAAACGAGAAACTATCTCGAATGGAGCTTTAATTTTAGTTCTTATTTTTTTTACAACGATTAGTCTTCTATTAATTATATGTTACTATTTTAGTCCCTCTAAATTTTTTTTTCCATTTTTAACCCCTAATTTATTTTTATTACTCAAAATATGTACCAATACGAAATTTATAAGGGACTAAAATGGACAGAACAAGGATTAGTTTTGAGCAATAAAAATAAATAAGAGACTAAAAATGGACAAATTTTTTGTTGGTTTGTAGGGACCAATCCCTATAATGTCCTACATATCAACATCTTGAGATTCCAGAAACAACTTCATTCTTTCTTTCTAGTAGTAGAAATCTTTTCAATCAATCAAAGCCAGGAGACTTGTTGGTTGAAGCACCTTCAGGTATAAACATTGTTGGAGCATGTCCAACCATCACTTCTTCCAGAATCTTTCTTTCACACTGCAAAGTGTGCTTAATCCTGAGAGTTAAGCTCTGATACCAATTAAAGTGACAAAAATACCACAAGATTGGGGGTTGACTTATGTTCTTCACAAATTTTAATTCCTTTTTTTTTTTGTAAATAAACAATCTTCTAATATAAGTTCAAGAAAAGATAGTTAAGAATGAACAATTGTTCTAAGCTCATAACAAAAATGCAAACAATTATGGAAAAAGATTTTGGTAGTTTAGAGCTTTATTTCAAAAGATGTGTTTAATTGGAAATACTATGATGAAAGGATTTAGTTCTAAGTTCCTTTATAAAAGTTTTAACTTGACTTAAAAGACTTGTGAAAACAATTAACATATCACAATTCAAAAATCAATGCTGAGAGAGAGAGAAAAAGGAAGAATATGGTGTATAATGATTTTATACTGGTTTACCTTAACCTTGGGCTACTTTAGTCCTCACCCTTCAATATGTGATTTCACTAACACAACCGACCACTATTGTAACACCCCGTAGGCCTCCGACGTGTTATCATTAATAATATCAGTTTAACGTTTAAAACATAGTTTATAAAACTCAGCGGAAGCACAGAATCGCTTTTCTTGATACATTATGTATGAAACAACATCAACTCATCAAAGTCACACACAAAGCATAAAAGCACACCCCTGCTGATCCAGTTTCTCATAACACATAA
>PYAF01005612.1:66321-86583 GCA_007407185.1 Glycine tomentella
TGTGGTGGACCTAAAACACAAGCCATTCTCAAGGCATTCTCCTACCCTCATTCACGTGACCACTCTCTCCCTACACCCTCTTCATTTCATCTTTCTCTTATAAAGCTTGAATCAAGTAAGAAAAACAAACCCATCACTTTGAAAGAATTTTCGTGAGAAACCTAGCAACCTTAGGAAGAGTTCTTGTCAAACTTAGTAGAAGGATATCAAAGCTTACTCTCTAAGAGGATTTTCCAAGGAAGGAAGGAAGCCATCTATCCATTCAATTGCAAGGTTCAAACTCACTTGAGGTAGGTGAAGTTAAATCTCTAGTTAATCAATGAGTTGGATTAATTTACATGCTAAATTATGGTTATTATTTAGGCTTGAATTTCGTGCTATTTGAAGGTTATTCTTTGATGAGAATATGTTGAATTAAGCAATAAGATAGGTTATGATTTATACCCATCAATATTAGTGAAGTATGGAAGTCCATTTGATGATCTTGTGAGGTGATTTTAATGATACTTTGGACTGTCTATTTATATTTTTATGGACATGTTTTGATTTAATTTTTGAAGTAGAGGATGAATGGTGTGGAGTTAAATGGTTTAAATACTTGATGATTTGATTTTGAGGATTAATTATTTAATTTTGAGGATTAATTATTGTGGTGGTAGGAGAAAGGAGAATTAAGATGTATACTATATGTGAATCTTTGCTTGTAAAGGTTTAAAGGAATTAGATATTATTTATATCGAGGATTATTAGTTAGACTAACATAAATTTTCTGTAGTTAAGGTTATTCTCTGGTTATACATAAGTTTGGTAATAATCTTACTTGATTAAGGTATGGTGGTGTAACCATACTTATAAAAGCTTATTGGATAAGATATGGTGGTGTAAACATACTTATGATATATATGATGATATGATTTGTGTTTTGCTTATGCATTTGATTTTTCATATGTATGATTGATGTGATTAAGATAGGTGGATTCATGTTTCCATGTTTCCAAGTCTAGTACGAGGCTTTGGGGAAACAGAATTTGATGCTACATACAATACGATATGTAGTACCGATGGACAAGGATATTTGGCAAAATTCATGCATGTTTGCGTAAGACTATAGCAGCGACCACGCTCAGCGTGGCCACATACAGTACGATATGTGGGAGCCATTTGCCCTGGGATAGTTCATCTCATGCATTCATATAGTTTGCATATTGCTTATGGATGTGTTTGATTTTTTTTTTAACCTAATAATAGGGTCGGGATTTAGCTTTGCCTACTGAGAAATTTATTTCTCACCCGAATTGTTTCATTTTTTTTTCAGATGGCAATGATGGACAGGTTCCATGAAGCCTTGGAGTAGTGAAGCAATATAAACGAAGTTATGTAATAAACTGGATTTTTGAGAAAGTAGTGTACTTATATTATCTAAACTTTTGTATCAGAGACATTGGCTATGTATATGAGTAGTAAATCTTTTGCAAATTTTACGCTTTAGAATTTTTACTATTATATGTTTCTTAGAAAATTTATCTTTAAGTAAGAATAAAATTAATAAAGAATAAGTAGAAATTTAGGTCGTTACACTAAGTATGACAAAATAGAGGAATGTAAGACTGCACAAGAAATTTGTAACACACTCAGAACAACACATAATGGTACAGATCAAGTAAAGGACTCAAAAGTCAATATTTTAACTCACAAGTTTGAAATGTTTAAAATGCAAGAACACAAATCTATATAAGAAATGTTCACAAGGTTCACTACTATAGTGAATGAAATAAATGCTCTAGGAGAAAAGTATGCAACACATAAGAGAATCAACAAGATTTTGAGGAGTTTGCCAAAAATTTGGAGACCAAAAGTCACTATAATAATAGAAGCCAAGAACTTGAAAAATATAGCTATGGATGAACTCATTGGCTCTCTAAAGGTTGATGAAAAAGAGCTGATGAATGACATGCAACTACTTAAAGAAAAAGTCATAGCTCTCAAACCCTCTCAGAAAACCAAGACAAGGCATCAATCCTAAGCACTAAATTCAGTAGCAACTTTTGATGTAGAGAATAATGATGATGAGTTTTCTAAAGAAGATGAAGAGGAACTAGCATTTCTAACCAAAAGAATCCAAGGGAGGCTTAGAAGGATAGAAAAGGCAAAGAATAATTTTCTCAAGAAGAGACTTTCAGCAAAGAGAAAACTCTAGGCAAGGCAAATGTTTTGAATGCAACAAACCTAGAGACATTAAAACTGACTGCTTTTTCTTAAGAAATTACTTCAAAAAGGGTGATATAAAGAATAAGGCAATGATGGTTACATAGGATGACATAGACTTATCTTCTTCTGAGAAAGATAAGGAAGCTTATCTGTGTCTCATGGTAGATTCTGACAAGGAAGAGGTATTTGATTTTGATAGTGAGTTAGATTTTTCTAATAAGAAAGTATTAGAATGAGCTTTTATAACTTACTCAATGACTCTCATATTTTAACTCATAAATTTGCTCATTTGAAAGGGCAACTTTTTAATGCTTAGAAATAAAATGAGAAGCTTAGAATGGATAATGAAACTCTTTTTAAGAAAAACCATTGTCTGCATGAATCTCATTTCAACCTTTCTGAACAGTTAAAACTGATAAGAGAGACAACTACAAAAGGAGTTATCTCTTTTGATCTCAACTTGAAAATGAAAATAAAGTTTTGAAAGAAAAAGTTGAGAAACTATCAAAAAATTTAGCTAACTTTGTGGCTTGAACAAGAAACTTGTATAAGCTTATTTGAATCCAAAGAAGGTTCTATGATAGAGTTGGCTTAGGCTTCAATAAGAATCCCATAAAAAAAAGGTTTTCAAAAGCCTAATAGAAACAAGAAGGCCAAAAGGAAATGCTCAAACTATAACCAGATGGGCACATCATACCTCAGAATGTTACAAAAAGAGGAACATTCCCATCAGAAAAGGTAACTAAGACACAAGGACCCAAGAAACTATGGGTACTTAAGATCTTATTTCTTTTTGGTGCAGAAATGTCTACTCCACAATAAGAAGAAAAAGTTGTGGTTCTTTGACAGTGGTTGCTTCAGGCATATGACTAGAGAAAAAAGCAATTTCCACAGCCTTGAAAAGAGAAAGGATGCAGACTCTGCTTCTTTTGTATATAACATAAAAGCCTTAATCAAAGGAGTAGGTAAACTTTAAATTTTTTATTATGTAAATCAGTTGAAACATAATCTTCTAAGCATTTGTCAACTATGAGACAATGGCTCTGAAGTTAAGTTTAAACCTAATGCGCTTTTGATTAAAGAAGCATCAATTGGAAAAATCCTACTCTCTATTGTAAGAGAAAGAAACCTATATAGGATTTGTTTAGAGTCCCTTGTTAGACTTAGGGGGAGCTAGAGAGGATCAAGAAGCCGAGGGTCTTAGACATTGACAGGTTTAGACTTTTAACATGCTAATTCAATTGAATGACATTTGTAATTTGTGTATGTCTAAGTTGATGCCTCCTATGATCCATTGCATAAAACTCATTCATGTTTTTGCATTCATGTTTTCACAAAAGAAAAAGTTTTCACAAAAAGATTTTCTGAAACACAAGTTTTTCAAGAATGCATAAAAAACTAAGTGTTCCAAGTTTCAAGTTTTAGAAAAATATTTTCTCATTGGTTTAATCGATTATCAGTAAGTGGTAATCTATTACTTGAGAACTAAGAACATTTTAATCGATTATGAGATTGTGGTAATCAATTACATAGTTCAAAATTACATAATGAACTTCCTGTGATAATCGATTACAACATGGTGGTAATCGATTACTTAGCAACTATTTTGAATAAAATTTCTTGTGATAATCGATTACATTGTTCATAAGTCTTTTCCAGAAAGCCTTAAGAACACTTCAATCAATTATACAAGTGATTTAATTGATTACTAACAGTTAGAAAAGTTTTCTATAAATAGATGTTGCTTGTTTTAACTAAACATAATGAATGTTATAAACCTTTCAGAAGAGAGAAGATCCTATGAGCTATTAACTGTTTTAGCCTCACAAACCCTCGGTTTCATCATTCATAAAGAAACCATGAGAGGATTTCTTCTTTGAGCATTATAGATGGAGTGTTTTTAGTTTAATATTTTTCTATTCTTCTTAGTTTATTTGAATTCTCTTGTAATTTTATTTTCTCACTCTAACTCAGTTTATGTCTTGGCAAACAAGTGAGCTTAATTGATAATTGTTGCTTATTTTCGTATTTTTTGCTTACTTGACCTATTTTCCTTGTGAAGGACCTAGAAAGCTCTACAAAACTCCAAATGGTGCATATGAGTAGTCCCTAGAAGGATAAGGAAAAGATATACAATTTTGTTAGATAAGTCGAGGCTAATTCTATCATTTTGAGGGTCATTTTAGGCTTGGAAGTCAAAACCCTTGCACTTGAGTTTTGGACTGCGAATTGATGTAATTAGTAATTAGTTATATTAGATGAGCTTAATCATGGCCCATCATTTCCTACTGACTCAGTCACTATATTTTAGTGCAATTAGTTAGTGAAGAGACACACTTTATTTTTTTAACACAAACAAAATTTTTAGTTTCTTTTAGAAGTTTTCAAAATTAAAACCTTTTCTTTCATTTTCTCTCAAGTGTTCTTCATTGGTCTTTATTTTTCTTCTTCCTTTCATCTCTGTTCTTTTATTTTTCTCATACAAATTTTATGGCTCTTACATTGATGATGATCATGAAAGGCTAAATAATCAATTAATCAATCTAAGGATCCAGTCCAAGTAAGGAGAATTTGAGTTTTGGTTTGGTATTCTAATTTCTATGTTGTTCATCGTCTTCTTCAACCCTCTTTTCAATTTTCATGATTATGAATATGTTTAGGATTGAAAATGAAATAGGTTATAGATTTATTTCCTAATTTTGAATTTTAATCATAGATGTTTGTATGATATTTAAATCCGATTTGTGATTTCAATTGATTTAGGAGTTAATTTGATTGAACTGCTTCTAATGATATTGAATGAACCTTCATAATATGATCATTATATGAGAACTATGATAATTTATATTGCTTGGTTTGGTGAATTGGATTGATATTCTCGAATATGTTTTATAACACCTTTTATCAATTTTGTTAGTTTCTGCATTTTTCTTCAATTCTTGTTTGTGTTTCTGCAATTTTTATTCATTGCCTACAAACTGTTCAATTAAAATACCCCTATTGTTTATTAGTGAATTGAAGTTGGAACCAAATTGATCGTGTCTCTGAGTCGACCTTGGTTAATCGTGTGATATAGAATTAGCATAGTTTAATTGTTTTGTAAAGATTCGACAGTAGTTATTAAAACTGGCGTCATTGCCGGGGATACAGTTCATTGTGTGCCAACTTTAATCCACTCATAATTAGATAATAGTATAGGTACCATTGATATTAATATAGTATAATTCCATATGTCTACAAAAAACAAAATTTTGTTTCTAGATAATAGACAAAAGATAGATACAGATAGAAGATAGATAGATATAGATAATAAAAAATTCAAAAATTCAAAAATTTGTTTCTAGATAATAGATAGAAGATAGATATAGATAGAAGAAAATAGATATAGATAAATATAGATTAAAAAATTCAAAAATTGTTTATAGATAATAGAAGAAGATAAATATACATAGATAAAAAAAAATCAAAACTCAAACAAAAAAATAGACATTTATTGTGGTGTTTTTGAATTTTTTTTAAAAAATTTGAGCCAATTTTTCATTTTTTTTATATAGATTTAGCAAATATTGTGAATAATATTATGGTTGAGTAGTTGTTTGTTATTTCTGTCACTTATAAGTTGAACTGTGCATGACTAGGTCTAAACCAGGTGACTTGCATTCATATGATCCTGAGATAGATATGACATTTCACAATTTGAGCAGAGATAATAGAAGTGTAGTTTTGGATAGTAGTATAGTGTCTTCTGAGTCTTCTGTTTCTGAGTCTATTTCTAATTCTGAACATCTTGATTATGAAATTTTTGTTGATACAATGGCTGATAACAATCGAACTCTTAAGGAATTGGCTACACCTGATGTTGTTTATCAACCTTGGTGTATTCGATATTATGAGATAAAGGTTAGTTATGAGCTAAAATTTGGACTAATCCATTTACTTTCAATGTTTCATGGTCTTGGAGGTGAAGATCCATATAAACATCTTAAGGAGTTTCATGTAGTGTGTTCCACCATGCGACCACATGACATTCATGAGGATCATGTAGTGTGTTCCATTCTCTCTGGATAGTGTGGCTAAGGACTGATTGTACCTTCAACCAGATCCCATCAACACTTGGACAGATATGAAGAGAAGATTTTTGTAGAAATTCTTTCCTGCATCTAGAATAGCATCCATTCGGAAAGAAATTTGTGGTATAATGCAGCTAGGTAGAGAGACATTATATGAGTACTGGGAGAGATTCAACAAGCTGTGTGCTACCTGTCCTCACCATCAAATCAGTGAGCAATTACTGATTCATATTTTTATGAATGCTTGATGTTGATGGACAAGAGTATGATAGATGCAACCAGTGGAGGCGCTTTGATGGACAAGACTCCTCTTGCTGCAAGATAGTTGATTTCTAACATGGCAAGCAATTATCAACAATTTGGTACTAGAGGCGTTGCAACATCCATGGCTACTGCAAATAAAGTTTCTATTTCTATGGTTGCTGATAACCAGAGGTTGGAGAATAAACTGACATAATTGACATCCCTTGTGAGACAACTTGCCATTGGTAAACAACAGAATGTGATGGCAGCCAAAGGCAAGAGAGGCTGGAGACACGGAACTATCTGCACAGTAAGCAGAAAGGACTAGAGCTTCATTCTTAATTGATGTATGTAGTTTCATATCATAGAATAATTACGGGAATGGAATTCAGGCTGAAAAGCGCGACTCCGTATGAGGACCTCCTTCCCTTCTGCCGGTATTTGTTAGCTTTGAGGAAGCTGAAGTTATGGAATCAAGAAGAATGAAGCATACAAGTTTTGATGTTTCACATGCCCACTCAATTGATGGCATTTGTAATTTCTTGTTTAAGCTTGGTTCAGTTGTTAAAGCTTTATAATCCTCATTAGCATTGATTAATTCATGCATTCATACATACAATTAAATAGGTTTAATCATGTGATAGTTAAAAAGTTGAAAGAAATTCATAAAGGCAACTAAGAACTTTAAAAACAATTTCTTACTGTTTTAATCGATTATATTGATCATTTAATCGATTACAACATGTATAGATTTTCTGGAAAAAACCTTATGAACATTTTAATCGATTACCACTAATTTGTAATCGATTAAATAAGCTTAACACAGAATTGAACATTCTCTGTGATAATTGATTATTTTGAGATATAATCGATTACATAAGCTTCTGCATATTTTAATAAGCATTTTTTTATTTGGTTTAATCGATTACCAGATGTTCTTAATCGATAAAATATGCATTGATGTGTTTTTAACATCTTATGTGTTAATCGATCAAATTGGAATTTAATCGATTACACAAGTGTATTAGAAAATTGAGTTCATCTGGAATAATCAATGACAAGATGACTTAATCGATTATTTTGTTCGTGACAAATTTCCAGATTCTTGATGAACACTTTAATCAATTATCTGGTTAAAATAATCGATTACTTTGTCGAAATAATCGATTATAGTTAGTTAAGTCTATTTTTTATAAATAGAACAGCTTGGTCTATGTTATTAATTAAGAGAAAATCTGATAGACTCATCCAAGCCTTGAGAAAAACACTTTCTACAATTCTCAAAAACACCAAAGCTGAGTTTAAAGAGAAAATCAGAGATGATTATTGTCATGGAGAGTTACATGATTTGTTAGTCAATATTCTCATTGTTTGAAGAGTTGTTCAAGCTATTGGTTAAAGAAATCATCAAGAAAGAGTATTTGCATACATTCTCAGATTGTTTGAATCATTCATTTAATTGAATTAGCTAAGGCTTATAAGGTGATATCTTTCTCGAATCTTAAGCTTGGTCTTTTTGTTTGATATTTGTTTTGTATGAGAGTTGATTGTCCATATAACAATTGTATTCTTTAAAGCTTTTTCTAGAAAGGTTTTCTAGAGGGAAGAATAGAGAAGGAATCTCTGGTTCTTGATCTTTTGAAAAGTTTATAGGGTATAGATTTTGAATTTTACCTAGGGTGGGTAAGAGAGATCATTGTAAGCTTGTAAAGAACTAATATTTGTTATAGTGGAACTCTGACCAAGATTTGGTTAGAAGAAAACTGGATGTAGCCTTCGAGGTTGAGAGGTGAACCAGTATAAATCATGTGTGATTTAATATTTCTGTTTGTATTTCATAATATTATTGAAGTATTAGTTTTGTTCATCTTACAATATTGGTCACAACACAAGAGTGGTTTGATTGGTGAAGGAAATTGTTTTTCTATTTGGTTTTAAAAGATATGATCCTTTTTGAAAGTCTTCCGTTGTTACATATTTTGAAAGGAAATTTTAAAAACTCTGAGGTAAAACCAATTCACCCCCCTCTTGGTTATTTGCATAAGTGTTCATTATATTTTTAGTATCTGCTGTGCACCTGATCATCCAACAGAATCATGTTCTACTCTTCAAGAAATAGAACAGGCTGTTGAAGTTTCTGTCATACAATCTGGACAGCCATTCAGACCTCAACAACAATATAATCCTTACTCCAACACTTATAATCCTGGTTGAAGAGATCACCCGAATTTGAGGTATGGTCCTGGTCCACAACAACAACAACAACGACCATTCAGACCTTAACAACAACAATATCAACCCTCCAACAGCAAATACCAATCTCCCTTATTCAGACAATAACCACAATTCCAGCAGCCTACACCTACACTTGCACAACCTGTGCAGAGCAGTTCTGGACCTTCCTTGGAGGACCTGATGAAGCAAATGGCAACCACTAACATTTAGTTTCAAAAAAATGTCAGTGTCACCATCCAAGACCTATAGACTCAGATTGGACAGTTAGCTACAATTGTCAACCGGATGCAGTAGGAAGGTTCTGGAAACATTCCAACACAACCAGTTATTAATCCATAGAATGTGAGTGCCATTACCTTGAGGTGTGGCACAAAGCTTCCAAATTCAACAAATGCTGGTAAAAAAATTGATGATGGTGCCGAAACAGATTCTGCACCCAAACATATTCCTCTACCTTTTCGTTCTAGATCCATTCCTGCTAAGAAAGTGGAGCTTGATTCTGATCTAGTTGAGACTTTCAGGAGGGTGAAAGTAAAGATGGGCATAAATGTTTCTGCACTTATATAGGGCAAAACTGTTGATGTCATCCCACTATCCACCTTGCCACAAAAGTCCAAAGATCCTGACACTTTCATTGTCCCTTGCACCATTGGAGTTTGTACTTTTACAGATGCCATGTTTGACATTGGAGCCTCAATTAATGTCACGCCCACATTAGTTTACAGATCACTACATCTTGGTGCTTTGAAACCCACTCGTGTTGACATTCACTTAGGCAATAGGAGTGTTGCGCTTCCACTTGGACTTATTGAAGATGTGCTGGTGCGAGTTAATGATTTGATTTTTCCTGCAGATTTTTACATTTTGGATATGTAGAATGAGTCTTCCAGCCTTGGTTCCACATTAATCCTATGGAGACCATTCTTGATGACAGCCAAAACAAAAATTCATGTGCATGCAGGAACTCTTTCCATGGAGTTTGGTGATGACGTTGTCCAGTTCAACATTTTTGAGGCCATGAGACATCCTGTAGAGGGGCATTCTGTCTTTCTTGTTGATATCATTGATGTTGTAGTAGATATTTCTTGTTGATATCATTGATGTTGCAGTAGATAGTGTAGATATTTCTGATTTTTCTGATTTTCATCCTGATTCTTGTAATTGTACCTGTGATGATTCTATTGTTGTGTGTAGTATATGTGTAGAGATTTCCTCCGCACTTCACTCTGATTGTGTTGCAGATACAGGTACAACTGTTGATTCTCCTATCGCCTTTCCCTTAGCCACCAATCTTTCCTTGTCTTCCACTATTCAGCCACCTTCCTTGGAGCTGAAGTCACTACTTGAGCACATTAAATATGCATATTTAGATGATGCTCATAAGCTTCCAGTCATCATCTCTAGCAGCCTGTCACTTGAGCATGAAGAGAAGTTGCTGCATGTTTTGAGAGGCCACAAAAAGGCCATTAGATGGACACTTGTTGACCTTCCTGGAATAAATCCTTCCATTTGCATGCATCGGATACTCTTGGAGGATGATTCTAGGCTGGTGAGGCAGCCACAGAGGAGGCTGAATTCCACTATTCTTGATGTAGTGGAGAAGGAAGTGATGAAGTTACTAGCTATAGGGATCATTTATCCCATTTTAGATAGCGGTTGGGTTTCACCTCTCCAAGTGGTCCCTAAGAAGTTGGGTATCACTGTTGTGAAAAACCAGGATAATGAGTTGATTCTGGCTAGAGTAGCCAATAGTTGGCGAGTTTGCATTGACTACAGGAGACTTAACTAGGCAACTCCCAAGGACCATTTCCCTCTCCCCTTCATTGACCAGGTTCTGGAGAGGTTGGCAAGTAAATCACATTATTGCTTTCTTGATGGTTTTTCAGGTTACATGCAGATTCATATTGCACCAGAGGACCAACACACAACCACATTCACCTGTCCATTTGGCACATTTGCCTACACAAGGATGTCTTTTGGCCTATGCAATGCACCTGCTACCTTCCAAAGGTGCATGATGAGTATCTTTTCTGATTTATTAGAGAGTTGCATGGAGGTGTTTATGGATGATTTCACTGTTTATGGTTCCTCTTTTGATACATGTTTAGATAGTCTCTCTAGAGTTCTTGACCGATGTATTGAGACTAACCTTGTTCTTAACTTTGAGAAATGTCATTTTATGGTACATGAAGGTATAGTCTTAGGGCATTTGGTCTCTGGTAGAGGTATTGAGATTAATAACGCCAAGATTGATGTTATTACTTCTCTACCTTACCCCACTTTCGTGCGAGAAGTGTGTTCTTTTCTTGGATATACAGGTTTTTATAGGAGATTCATCCAAGATTTTAGCAAGATTGCACTGCCATTGTCCAAGCGTCTCCAAAAGGACAGATTTTATGTTTGACCAGCCTTGTAAAGAGGCATTTGAGGAATTGAGAAAGAAGCTTACTACCTCTCCTATCATGCAGCCACCAGATTGGGAACTTCCCTTTGAGCTCATGTGTGATGCCTCTAATTATGCACTTAGGTTTGTGTTGTCACAGAGAGTTCATAAATGATCCCATGTCATCCCAAGTTAACTACACCACCACTGAGAATGAGCTTTTGGCTATTGTTTTTGCTTTAGATAAATTTCGATCTTATTTGCTTTGTTCCCATATCACTGTCTTTACTGACCATGCAACTTTGAAGTACCTGTTGAAGAAGCCTAATGCTAAACCTAGATTGATCAAATGGATGCTTCTTCTTCAGGAGTTTGATATTGAGATTAAGGACAAGAGTGGTGTGGAAGACTTGGTTGCTGATCATTGAGCATGATTAAGGGACCTGTTGAATCCTTTCCTATTGAGGATAATTTCCCTGATAAGCATTTGATGCACTTGCATTCATCACATATTACACCTTGGTTTTCTGATATTGTGAATTTCATTGTTGCATCTGTTGTTTCACCTCATGCATCTAGGTCTCAAATAGATAAACTTAAGAGTGATACTAAATATTATGTGTGGGATGATCCTTATTTGTGGAGGTTTGGTAGTGATCAAGTGGTCCGCAGGTGTGTGCCAGATCATGATATTCAGTTTATTCTTCAGTTTTGTCATGGCACACCTATCGGCGGTCATTTTGGTCCTCAACGAATGCTAGGAGAGTATTGGACTGTGGGTTCTATTGGACCATCATGTTTAGAGATGCTTATCACTTTACCACCACTTGTGAGTAGTGTTAGAGACTAGGAGGGACCATTACACATAGACATGAGATGCCTCAACAACCCATTTTTTCTGTGAGGTTTTTTATGTGTGAGGTATTGATTTTATGGGTCCATTTCCTATTTCTCATGGTTTTTCATATATTCTACTTGTTGTTGATTATGTTTCTAGATGGTTGAAGCTATGGCCACTAGAACTAATGATTCTAAAGTTGTTGTGGATTTTGTCAGATCCAACATTTTTTTCAGGTTTGGTGTGCCTAGAGCCATTATCAGTGACTAGCTGAGCCATTTCTGTAACAGGTCATTGAAATCATTGCTTTAGAAGTATGGGGTTGTGCATAGAGTTTCTACAACTTATCATCCCCAAACTAATGGGCAAGCATAGGTTTTTAACAGAGATCAAGCAAGTGTTATAGAAGGTAGTGCAACCCAACAGGAAGGATTGGAGCAAGTTTCTTGAAGAGGCTTTATGGGCTCACAGGACTACTTACCGAACACCTTTGGGGATGTCTCCCTATAGGGTGTTTTTGATAAGGCATGCCACCTTCCGGTGGAGATTGAGCGCCATGCTTATTGGGCGGTGAAGAGTGATAACATTGCATTTGATGAAGCGGGTACGGAAAGGAAGCTTCAATTGCAAGAACCTGAAGAGATCCGCTTAGAAGCCTATGAGAACTCCAAAATTTACAAGGAGAAAGTGAAAAGATTTCATGACTCTAGGATCTTAGGAAGGAGTTCCATATCGGTCAAAAAGTGCTCATATTTAACTCTCGCCTTAAGCTTATTTTCGGTAAACTTCGATCTAGATGGGATGAATGATTGAGCGTTTTTAGCTAAATATTTTTCTATTCTTCTTAGCTTATTTGACTTCTCTTGGACTTTTATTTTTTTATTCTAATTTAGTTTTTGTCTTAGGCAAGCAAGAGGACTTAATTGCTAATTGTTGCTTATTTCGGATTTTATGCTCACTTGACCTATGTTCCTTGTACAGGACCTACAAAGCTCTACAAAACTCTGAATGGAGCATATGAGTAGTCCTTGGAAAGATAAGGAAAAGATCTACAAGTTTGTTAGAAATAAGCTGAAGGCCAATTCTGTCATTTGGAGGGTCATTTTAGGCTTTGAAGTTAGAATCACTGAACCTGAATTTTGGGCTACGAGTTGGATTTTTATTGGTGTAAATAACATAATTAATTAGAATAGATGGGCCTATTCATGGTCCATTCTTTCCTTCTGACTTAGTCACTATATGCTAGCAAAATTAGGGAGTGAACTTACACGACATTTTAGCAAAAATAGAATTAACATTTCCTTTTTAAGTTTTTCAGAATTAACACTCTTTCTCTTATTTTTCTCTCAACTGTTCTTCATTGTTCTTCCCTGTTCTTCAATTTTCATTTTCTGTTCTTCCATTTTTGTGCACCAATTTCATGGGGCTTTCATTGATGATGATCATGGGAGGCTAAACAATCAATCAATCCAAGGATCTAGTCCAAGCAAAGGGGAATTTGAATTCTGGTTTGATATTTCAATTCTGTGTGAATGTTCACTTTCTTCTTCAATCCTCTATTCAATTTTCATGATTATGAATGTGTTTAGGATTGAAAGCGGATCAGGTTATGGATTCATTTCCTAATTTTGAACTTTAATCACAGATTAGTTGGATGATATTTCAATTAAGTTTGTGATTTCAATTAATTTAGGATTTAATTCGATTGAACTGCTTCTAATGAAATTGAATGAACTTTCATAACAGAATCATTATGTGAGAACTATGATCATTATCATTGCTTGGTTTGGTGAATTGGATTGATGCTCTTTAACCTGTTTTACATTACCTCTTATCAATTCGCATTAGTTTATACGTTTTCTGCAATTTTTACTTATCACATGCAAACTGTTTGACTAAAATCCCCTATTGTTTATTAGTGAATTGAAGTTGGAACCATATTGATAGTGTCTCTGAGTCGACCTAGGTTAATCATATGCTATAGAAATAGCGTAGTTTAATTGTTTTAAAGCGATACGACATCGCTTATCAATGAACCTTTTGTTATTACTAATGTTTTTCCCCATGGTGCAGTTGAGATTAAAAATGAAGTTATCGGCAAGGTCTTCAAAGTGAATGTCACCAACTCAAATTATTTCATGAGAGCTTGCAAGTAGAGGAGGAGCTTGTGGCAGGGCTCTCTTTGGTCTTGCCAATTTTATGTGATGATGTGTCTTGATTGGCATTTGGGGAGTTTCCTTTTCCCTTCTTTTATTTGATGTCGCTTTGTTTTCATTTCATTGCATGCTCACATTGAGGACAATGTTCATTTCAAGTGTGGGGTGAAGGGTTACAAAAACATTTTCTATTTTCTGTTTTCTGTTTCTAGTGTCTGTTTTTGTTTCTGTTATTGTTTTGCTGCATTTGTTTTGTTTTGTTGTTGTTCTATTTTTACATTCAGAAAATAAAAAATTAGAATTTAGGCACTTTTCATGTTTTCATTGGATTTATAACTTGTATAAATTGTGAGAAATGTAGAATTTTTGTTCGATTGAAAGGTTTCATGCTTGATGTGAATAGTTGTTGCAATTGTTGAAGTGATAAGTAGGCTTGAGAAATAGAATTTAAGATGGATCATGTGTGATAGAATTATGCCTTGTGAATTTTCGGGCCTTTGTGGATGAATCACATTATTTCATTCATGTTCTTTCATGTGTGATTTCACTCTTGTGCTAGATTACTCTACGTTTTGCCTTGCCTCTTTTGACATTCCTTGTTGCACATGCTTTGATTGAGATGATTTAGGCCTTCTTTCTTTTATCCACTAGCCAAATAAACCTATCCTTGCATTGATATCCATTGTCACCCATTTCTTTCTTGTTTAGCTCATTACAAACTAAAAAAAATGGAAAACCATGTTATCCTAACTTTAGGGGGAAAAGAGGCATTGGAATTGTTTTGGGAGTGAGTTTCAAACAAGTGTGGGGTATTTTTATTTTGTTTTGATTTGGAAAGAAAATAAAAGAAAGAGTTTAAAAAGCAAAAGTTCAAAAAAAAAACAATGAAAAAAAAAGAAGTACAAAAAAATGCAATAAAAGTTGTTGTGCTTCATTTTCATCCATATAAGTTCTCTTAATATAATTTCGTTGTCCTCCACCTTATTTCTTTGTTTCTATCCCTCATTTTACTTGTTGGCTTACTCCCCATTGCCCCTCTTTCTCTTGGTTTTAGCCTAACTATCCTTCTTTTATCCACCCTTTACCTAAGCCATACATTACAAACCAATAAAGTCCTTTTGATCTTTTGATGCACGTGTATTTCAAGTTGAATGAGTTAGAGTCTTGTCAAAATTTGGATGTTCTAGTTACATGTGGTGTTTGAGTGTAAACATAAACTCATACACATTAGAAGAGATTGAGTGTTGCTCTTTGAGAGATTTCTATCATCTTAGTTCATTCTTAACTTTAACTTACTTACTTTTTCACTTTGCACTTTGTGATCATGTGTTCATGGATTGTTTGTTACCTTAATATCATTCTTCCATTTTTCATCTTTCTCACTTTTGTGCATTGTTAGGATCCATTGAAAATTGTGTGTGCCTTGTTCATACCTTTCTTTTAGTTTGTGGTTTAGTTTAGTTTGAATTTTTCTCTTAGTCTTTCTTTTATTTTTGCCCAGGAGTGCAAAAGTTTAAGTGTGGGGTATTTTGATTAAGTGTTTTTAGTTTAATATTTTTCTATTCTTCTTAGCTTATTTGACTTCTATTGGACTTTTATTTTCTCACTCTAACTCAATTTTTGTCTTAGGCAAACAAGTGGGCTTAATTGATAATTGTTGCTTATTTTCGGATTTTTTCCTTACTTGACCTATCTTCCTTGTGTAGGACCTAGAACAGAACTCCAAATGGCGCATATGAGTAGTCCCTGGAAAAATAAGGAAAATATCAACAATTTTGTCAAAGATAAACGAGGCCAATTCTATCATTTTGAGGGCCATTTTAGACTTGGAAGTTAGAACCTTTGCACTCGAGTTTTAGGCTGCGAATTGGCGTAATTAGTAATTAGTTAGATTAGATGGGCTTAATCATGGCACATCCTTTCCTATTGACTTAGTCACTATATTTTAGTGCAATTAGTTAGTGAAGAGACACTTTATTTTTTGAGCACAAACAGAATTTGTAGAAGTTTTCAGAATTAAAACCTTTTCTCTCATTTTCTCTCAACTGTTCTTCATTGTTCTTTATTTTTCTTCTTCCTTTCATCTCTGTTATTTTATTTTTCTCATACAAACTTCATGGCTCTTACATTGATGATGATCATGGAATGCTAAATAATCAATCAATCTAAGGACCCAGTCCAAGCAAAAAGAATTTGAGTTCTAGTTTGGCATTCTAATTTCTATGTGAATGTTCATCTTCTTCTTCAATCCTCTTTTCGATTTTCATGATTATGAATATGTTTAAAATTCAAAATGAATTGGGTTATATATTTATTTCCTAATTTTGAATTTTAATCATAGATTGTTTGTATGATATTTCAATCCAATTTGTGATTTCAATTGATTTAGGAGTTAATTCGATTGAAATGCTTCTAATGATATTGAATGAACCTTCATAATACAATGTTTAAGACAGTTTTGTGTTTGAAAGTGAATTTCAACTTCATTTTTTCTAAAAACTGTCTTTGAAAGCAAGATTTCAAAGGTAGATTTTAGTGAAACTGTCTTTGAATGTGCTTAAATATTTTTTCTCTAGCATTATTTCCTTTAGTAACTCTTTTCCTCTCTACGAACCTAGGTTCTCTCGCCCTCTCTCTTTGCGTTCTCACTCTCATCCGCCTCGTCGTCGAAGCCAACTCTCACGCTGTCGCGATCGAACCCATCTCTTGCTCTCACTTCTTACTCTCTCACTCTTTATGAACCTTCTCTTGTCTCTCTCACTCTCGCTCTCTGTGTTCTCACTCCCGTTTGTTGTCTTGTTAAAGCTCCCTCCCACGTTGCCACTGTCGAACCCACCTCTCGCTCTCACTCCCTGCCTAAGCTGCACCTTGTCAAAAAGCATAAGCCCAAACCCGCGAAACTTAGGTTTCTAGTTCTTGTCATTCGTATAAGACTATAAGGTTATAAATAATACTCATCTCCGGTCTTCACTTTTGTTTTTATGGTTGAAAAGTATGTTGAATATATATCCATTGTATTGTGGGATGTTTAATATTATTTACTTGTTTGATATCATTGACAGTTTGAGCGTAGTTTTAATGTGAAAATTGAAATATGATGTGAAAGTTGATTCATGGATTTGTCTTTCACCTATAAGTCTAAAAATGCCAATTGGAACATTGTAAAATAATAAAATCTCTTGTGAATGGTTGTTGCTATGACATTAGAATTTAGGGGGGTTCTAAGAAAAGGGACAATGTTGGAGAGTGGGATTTGAAGAGCAAGGTATTAGTTCTCTATTAGTTCCCTATTCTACATCCTTTAGGGGGTTGATAGGAGCAGTGAAAAGTCTTCCGGCCAAATGCTGGTAAATTTATGTGTTTGTTTGCAAAACATTGTATCGTTTGTTTAGGCATTGCTATTTGAATTTACATTAAGTGCAATAATTACTTTACTTTGGAGGGTGAAAGTTTCTTGGTGTGAGATTAAAAGGCCATGGCTTGCTAACTTTGACAGACTAGAGTGTGTCAACTAAAACTTGTGCTCAAATTTTGCCCATCTCTAACATAATAAGACATTAATTAGATTTATGACAAATTTGATATTATGGATGCTCCCATGTAATGATTTGAGTTGGGCTTCTTTATTTTAAAATAAAGGATATGGAATAGGTAAACCAAAATTGTCTTCACAAGTTTTCATGCTTCCTGTTTAGCAATATGAATGGCTTGTTGGATCACAATACAAACCAATGGAGTTGGCAAAATCAGACTGGGATACAATTAAGAAGTCTCCTCCATGGGCCATTGATTCTTGGGGCATGGGTATGTTGTTTTATGTTCCTTTTGATGATAGTTCATAGTAATAGCCATGCAAGTTTATTTATTTAAACTAATTTTAATATTAAATTTATTTATTTAAATGTCAAAGCTTGTGATTCACTAAAGTTATTAAAGTAAGCATGTTTATCTGGAAAGAGAAATAGGGACCAATAATCGGGCATTGAATGAATTGTTGGTACGTTGACTATCTTATTCGATAACCATCCTTAAATCCAGAGGATAGATAAAGAGAATATGAAATAGAAGAGAGATAATTTGGAAAATATGGACTAGATACAAGGAAACAAAGAGTGTTGGATCAGACCAATTTTATCTAATATTTAGCTCAAGTAAAAAGTAATTTTCATCATTTATTTAATAACCAAACAATTTATGACTAAAAAACATGTCTTACTCTATCTATATAGTATATATCTGATTTTATAAATTTGCTAATTTACATAGTGCAGATGCAATTAGTAGAATTCCTCCTTGGCTCACTTATATTTTGGGCTTGGGGATTTTTCTACTAGAACTTTTTGTTGAGAAAGAGATCATAATGCCAATTGAGTAATTAAGGAAAGAAATAGAAATACTTTATATCTACATTTCCATAATTGTTGTTGTCTTACTGATAATCTCATTCATGCGAACCTGAAAATTTGGATGTGTTTCCCAATGCAATATTTACTAATGTAAAAACTTTTCTTTCACATGAAATTCTCTAAGAATTTCTTTGTGTTAGAAGAACTTGGCTACCTTTTCTTTGGGACAGTGAGTCATTTTAGTTTAAATTATGTAAACCTGGAAAAATATTGTAGGTTCACTGAATACTTTTTGTCTTTCCCTTTCTGTTAGAAAATTAAGCACAAAACCTTAAACTGAAATTAGCGAAAGCAATATTAAAACGAAAGAAAACACACAAGTATTTTACTTGGTTCAGTAACTAGGAGAAACTCCTTGTTACCTACATCCAAGGGCAAAGAACCTGCAGTCTCTTTATTAGCACTAAAGTTACAAGAGAATATTATAACAGCGTTCCTCAAGAATTCATAGTCAACCTTTCTACAAGAACAAAGGCCTCAGTATCACAGATAAACAAGAAAAGAAGGATTACATAGAACAAGAGTTAACCACTCTAAACCACAGTCAAAACCTAACAACATTACTCAACCTTCATCTTCTTCAGAACATGAAAACAGACCAAACTCCAAAGAGATGATCTTCACTTGCAATACAACCCAAAACAGAAACAAGAAGAAAAACAGAACACAGAAATCTACTCTATTATCATTTTATCTCGTTCAGCAACCACGACTCAAGATTAGCAAAGCTAGGTTACAACAGAGAGAATAAAGAAGCTTCTAGAGAACGCAAACAAGAAATGAACAGACAAGAAAATGGAAAAGCACACAACTCATTCCATTTTCCCTCATTGCAGAAGTGCTATATATATGCCAAGGAAATATAGTTATACGCACCGTTTCACTAAAGTGCAAACTGAAACAAAAGGCTTTTTGGGCTTCATAGTCCCAACAAACTCCACCTTGAAGCACAAGAAGAAACATAGCACAAGCAAAAGAAAAATGGGAACCACAAGTTCAATGCTAGACCAGAGGATACTAGAACACAAAAAGAACAAAACAAACATATACAATTATAAGAAACCAAAGCAGAACCTACAAAACAAGAAATTGCATTAGTATTTCTAAAACAACTTTAAAGAGACAAAACTAAATCAAGTAATAGAGGTAAGAAGAAGAAACCACTATTGTTGAACTTTTAATAATTTCAAGGCATCCTTGAATTTGTTAATAGGTACAACTTTAGTCAAAATATCTGTTGGATTGCACACTGGATATTTTCTCCACCTTCACCTTATTACCTGCAATAATATCCCTTATAAAATGTAGTTTGATGTCAATATGTTTAGTTCTTTTTCATGATAAGCACCATTCTTGGATAAATGAATGGCACTTTGAGAATTACACATTATTTGTGGAATTTCATCCCCTAATCCAAATTCAGAGAGCATTCCTTTTAACTACAATGCCTCTTTTACAATTTCAGTTAAGGCCATATACTCAGCTTTAGAAGTAGACAAAGCTACTACATGATGAAGATTTGACTTCTGTAACGACCGCTTCTACTTTGCTTTTATTTACGTATTTATTTTTAATTTCTAAATTATTTTTTCAAAAACAGAAAGAATGCAATTGCCACAAATCTTAGTTGTTTTCAAGAACTAAATTTAGAACTGAAGGTTCAAATGAAAATTCCGTTAATTTTAAAACAATTTTAGAAAATATAAGGGCCTTACGCGTTATT
>PYAF01005613.1:0-17438 GCA_007407185.1 Glycine tomentella
GTCGCGCCGCACCCCAAGTGTGTCGCGCCATGTGCCAGAACCACCAAAAACTTAGATTCATGCTTAACTAAGCTTAACATATACTTACGAATTCAAGCTATTACATTTAGCGCCACCAGCGCCAATCCTGACTCCACCGGCGCCGCACCCTTAGCAGGGTTTTCTGACCTGTTAAGCGTCGAAAATAACAGTCCTTACAAATTGACTCTGTCAAAGAAAATAACCAATAACATGAGGAAGTCTATAAATCTCCAAACATAATCAAATTCATATTTTACTGATTCTTAACACAGTGTATGTAAGATTATATTCTGTTTCAATTTTGTCTTTTATCGTATTTTCCAAATTGTGCATTTATTTGTGTATTTCCTCTCTGGTATTTTTTATAGGCGTGTTTGGTAGCCATTTGGAGTGTGTGAGCAGGGTTGAAGGTAATCTTGTTTTATTTCTTCTGAGTCTTTGATGCCATTTGCTTTTACTTTCTATTATAATCCATTAAAAATATGAGGGTGTTATTCTGTTTGGTATTGCATCAATTGTGCCTTATTTTTTTTTTAAATGAGGCTAAGGTTGCATATGTTTCTAAATTTGGAAGAGCAGTGAGTACATTTTACATAGAGTAATCATATTTTTATTGTTATCATTGCTTCAATATAAATTATTGATCAAGGATTTTAATAGAGTAATCATATTTTTATTGTTTTCATTGCTTCCATATAAAAATAACCTTGTTTTTATTTAATGTTTAAGAGTTTTTAAAATAATAAATTGATTATTAAAAAGAAAAACTATTTGTAAAAAAATTAAATAAATTTAAACTAAGACGGTTATTTGGAAAAACTGTCTTAGTTTAAATTTATTTTTAAAAAAATACGTTTAACTAAGACGGTTTTAAGGAAAACCGTCTTAGAATGTTCATATTCTATGACGGTTTTTAAGAAAAACCATCTTAATTTAAATTTATTTTATTTTTTAAAAAAAGTTATTTTTAAGACGGGTCTTTTAAAAACCGTCTTAGAATGTAACCATTCTAAGACAACTTTGGCGTAAAACCGTCTTAGAATTATGACATTCTAAGACGATTTTCAGAAGAACCGTCTTCGATTTCATCTTTTAACTTTTTTAAAAGGCTTCTAAGACGGTTTTCTGAAGCAACCGTCTTAGAATCCTTTCCTACGAAGACGGTTCAATAACCATCTTTGAAAGTCTTACCTTTCAAAGACGCTCGTTACAAAGACGGTTCAAGAACCGTCTTTGTATGGCTAAAACAACCGTCTTAAAAAAACGCTTTTGTAGTAGTGAGGAAAACTAGCCCACGCAACAAATTAGAGGTGTGGTCAACACTATTGCGGGCGGATTTTCCTATGGAGGGGAATCCAGTCAGTCTCGAAAGCGTTAGCTCCACGCCATCTGGGACATCGACATAAAGACTTCATTAGGCAGATTATGTCGTCACCATGAAGTCTCCCGCCTATCACATTCACAAACAAAGACTTCAAGGGCATCAATCCTATCAACCAGGACGACCCCATGGTTGTCTTCATCGTGATCGCCAATTTCATGGTGTCCAAGGTCTACATTGACCAAGGCAACTCCATGGACATCCTTTACTGGAAAACACTCTAGAGGCTCGAACTCTCATCTGATACAATCCATCCTCACCCTGTACTTTTCCTCGACTTTGCAGGAGAAAGAGTAGAGACCAGAGGCTATTTAATTGTTGATGCAAATACCTCGTACTTTTCTTTGATTGGAAGGAAAACATTGAATGAACTCAGAGCCATCATCTCAACACCATATCTCAAGATGAAATTCCTAATCTTGACAAGAAAGATCGTGACTATCAAGGCATACCAAAAGCAAGCCCAACAATGCTATGCTGAAAGCTTGAAAGTGACACCATATCTTCCCACTAGGGAGCCTGGCAGGCCTCACCCCACAACGGGTGGTAGTAATCAAGTCATGAGCGTGGACAGAGAAGGGTCTCCAATCTGAACTTTGATCGTCTATGAAGCAAGTCTGCACGGTGTATTTGATGTAGATCCGCGTTATGACACTGTTGACAAAGGCCCAATGCCTATCGAAGAACTCATCAAGCTACAGCTCGGACCCAAACCTGGGCATTGTATGAAGCTTAGTAGGGACCTTACTAGCCACAAGCAAAGGCGCATAACTGATGTCCTACACAGGAACGCAGACCTATTTGCGTGGTAGCCACCTGACATGTCAACTATCCACCCTAGCATTATATGCCACAACCTGACCATTTTTCCCCAGGCCAAACCAGTGTCACAGAAGAAGAGGAAGATGGGAAAAGAGTGACGCAAGGCAGTCAGAGAAGACGTGGACAAGCTCCTCAACACCAAATTTATTAGAGAATTCAGATACTCTACCTAGCTCACCAATGTCGTCATGGTCAAACAAGCCAACGACAAATACTAAATTTGCATTGACTACACCGATCTCAATAAGGCATTGCCCAAGGATGCATATCTTTTTGCCTGGGATTGACAAGCTAGTTGATAGAGCGTATGGGTTCCAAGTGCTAAGCTTCCTGGATGCCTATTCAGGATACAATCAAATCCGAATGCCTGACTTAGACGAAGAGAAAATGATATTCATTACTGAGGATGCTAACTTCTGCTACAGGGTCATGGCCCTTTGGGCCGAAAAATGTCGGTGCCACATACCAAAGATTGATGGACCAAATCTTCAAATAAAAGATCAAACGAATGTCGAGGTCTATGTCAACGACATGGTCATCAAGTCTCAAAGCATAGCCCAACATGTGGCAAACTTAGAAGAGGTGTTTGGAGAAATCTGCAAGTACGACATGCACCTCAACCAAGAAAAATGCAGTTTCGGGGCAGGCAGTGGAAAGTTCCTGGGGTTCATGATCACACATCGGGGAATAAAAGCCAACCCCAACAAATGCACAACCTTGTCAGTGTTGAGGAAGTACAAAAGTTGAACGATAGACTGGCGCCTCTGTACAGGATCCTCCCAAAGCTCGCCGAAAAAGTGAACCCATTCTACAAGCTACTCGGGAAAATTGAGCCTTTCCTAAGGGATGAAGCCTGGGAGCAAACTTTCCTGGCCTTCAAGAAAACTATTGCCACGCCATCAGTCCTGAGTCGACCCAGACTAGAAGCACCTCTACTCTTATACCTCTATGTAGTTGACGAGGCTGTTAGCTCAGCCCTCGTATAAGAGGAAGGAAAACACCAACTTCCCTCCCATCTATTTCACTAGTCGCATCCTCCATGATTCTAAGAAGCGGTACCAAATGATAGAGAAGGTAGCGCTGACACCTTAGGCCATAATTTGAAAGTAACCAAGTGGTGGTCAAGATGAACTACCCTATCAAGCAGGTGTCACGAAACCCTGAGCTAGCAGGAAGAATGGTTGCGTAGTCCGTAGAACAATCAGATTTCGATCTCCATTATGAACCTCATGGCCCCATGAAGGTACAGTTCATGGTTGACTTTCTAACAGAGTACGCTGGCAGCGACCAAACCACCCCAAATTGGTGGAACCTCTACGTGGACAGAGCATCAACATAAAAGGTAGTGGAGTGAGCATCATCCTTGAAGGTCCCAACAATATCACTTTAGAGCAAGCTCTGAAGATCAACTTTAAAGCCTTAAACAATCAAACTGAATATGAGGCACTTATAGTAGGCCTGAAGCTAGCAAAAGAAGTTGGAGCCAAAAAGATAAGATGCAACATCGACTCGCAGCTTGTCTAAGGACAGTTTGCCAAAAAATATCAAACTAAGGAGACAATACTCCTCCGATACTATCACACAGCAAAAACTCTTATTGACGATTTTGATTGCTTTGAGATGTACCATATACCCAAGGAGAGCAACACTAGAGCAAACCTGTTCTCCAAGCTGGCCAACACCAAAACGACTGGGCATCTCAAGTCCATCATCCAGGAGACACTCGAAGCTCCCACCATAGATACTAAGGAGGTCATGGTAGGAGAAGAGGTGGAATCGGACTGGATGACCCCCTGTAAGAATCTTCTAATTCGAGGGGCATTGCCACCAGACGAAAACAAAGCCCGACACTTGAAATGGAAGGTCATCTACTACGTCATCCTTGATAGCGAGCTATTCAAAAGAGGGCTGATAGCACCCTTGCTCAAGTGCCTGAACAATCAACAAGCAGGCTATGTCATGCGAGAGCTTCATGAAGGGATATGCGGCCTCCATACCTGGGGACACTCCTTTGTAACCAAAGTGGTGTGTGTCAGATACTACTGGCCGACACCCTAGACTTCACTAGAAGGTGCAGATGATGCCAAGAGTTTACAGCACATACCCTTCTTGACAACCTCCATAGCTTGAGTTCCCCTTGGCCTTTCACCATGTGGGGAATGGACATATTAGGACCACTACCAAAAGCCCCAGGAGCTGTCAAATTCCTACTAGTCGCCAATGACTATTTCACCAAATGGATTAAGGCAAGGCCATTACGAGAAATCTCAGCCAACGAGGTGGAAAAGTTCACCTAGAAACACCTCATATACAATATGGTCTTCCTTACGCCATCATCACTGACAACGGTACTCAATTCAAAGCTTAGGCTTATGAAGAATTCCTGAATAGCCTAGGTGTCAAGCACCTTATAACCTCTGTCAAACATCCCCAAGCCAACGGTTAAGCAGAGGCAGTTAACAGGGTCATCATTAAAGCCCTATGCAACAGACTCGACAAGTCCAAGGGTCTATGGAATGAGGAACTTCCCAGTATACTCTGGGCATATCATTGTTCACCCCAGACAACAACCAATGAAACTCCTTTTCGAATTACATACAACACAGACGACATAGTCCCCATCGAAGTCATGGAACCGTTAACAACGAGATTATTTTTCCAGGAATAACAAAATGAAGAAAACATGAGGATAGATTTAGAGACAAAGGACAAAGTCCAAGAGATAGCCAGAATCAACAAGAGGCCACCAAGCTTGTAGCGTCAAGGAGATACAATACCAAGGTTCAACCTTGAGCCTTTTAACCTGGCGACCTCGTGTGGCGAGTACAAGATGAAGCCAAAAAAATCCCCGAGAGGGAAAACTTGGACTCAACTGGGAAGGCCTATTCAGGGTCGTGACAAGCCTAAACAACGAAGCATACAGGTTGCAGAACTAAATGTTAAAGCAATTCCAAGAACATTGAACGCTATCCATCTAAAGTTCTATTTCAGTTGACCTACTGCAAGAACGGGTGTTGTACTCTTTTTCCTACTCAAGTCTTTTGTCCCAAAAAGAGGAAAACTAGGGTTTTGGCTTGAGAGGTTTTAACGAGGCACATCTAGGGCATGAAGGGAATATGTACTCAATTGTTAACATTGAATAAAGTTCATCTCCCTTCAGTTTTTTAATTTCCTTGTGTCAACTTTACAAATGCTTGTCAAACCCAAGGTTCGCCCTTGGTGAGTCTCACATCTCCAAAGGCTCGTCAAACCCAAGGTCCGCCCTAGGTGAGTCTCGCATCTCCAAAGGCTCTTCAAACCCAATGTCCGCCCTTGGTGAGTCTCACATATCCAAAGGCTCGTCAAACCCTAGGTCCTCCCTATTGAATATAGGGGGAGTATCCAGAAGAACCAAAGCAAGAATGAAGAAGAAGCTTGATGTTTGCTTGAAGAAATTTTTGCTTTTTACATGCCTAATTAAGTATGAAGGCATTTGTAATTTGTTTAAGTTTGATTCAAGTACATTGCTTTGTGATCCTTGCATTGCATTTGCATTTGATATAAACATGAATTCATAGTTTCATTAAAATAAGGAAGTTGTTAAATGGTTTCAAAAGAATCTAAGTTCTCATGGTTAAGTTTTTGAAAAAAATGAAAACTTACTATTTTAATCGATTACACAGTGATTTAATCGATTAAATGCTTTTGTTCTAAATCTAGAAAAGCCATGAAGAACGTTTTAATCGATTACAAGCTTATTTTAATTGATTACTTAGTGGATTCTGAAAATCATACATCACTACTTTAATCAATTACTATAAATCGTAGTCGATTACACAGGCTAAATTAAAAACTGTGATTTACTGCTTTAAGCAATTACCATGAATCGTAATCAATTACATAGGCCAACTTAAAAAATGTGCTTTGCTGTTTTAATCGATTACATTGTGTAATAATCGATTATTCTGTTCATAAACTTTTTCCAGAAAATTGAGGAACAATTTAAGCGATTATTTAGTAATTTTAATCGATTACACATGACAAAATAATCGATTACACCAGTGGATTAATCGATTATTGTCAATTAAATCAGTTTTATATAAATCTTTGTGAGTCTGTTTTCTATATATACATATTGGATGAATTATTTAATATACATGAGTGACTTACCCAAAAGACACTAAGCATTCTAAGAGCTCAAGAGAGTGATTTCTAAGTGAAAAACACATCTTGTGAAGATCAAGATTTCTGAGTTTTTCTGTGAAGATGTGTTAAAGAAAAAAAGTTTTCAAGATATTGATTCTGAGCATTTGATTTCATACAACCTGGAATGTGTGGTAATCTCAATTCATTTTCATTCATTCATAGATGAAGGATCACAGGTTGTGTTTATCTTGAATCTTTCTTTTTAAGATTTTGTGATATTTTTATTCATTTGAGATAAATCAATTTGATTCTGTCAAGCTTTCTAGAGTAGGGTTCTCTAGGTGAAAGATCTGAGTAGGGTTCTTAGAGTCTTAGTGATTTGTTTTCTAATAGGGTTTTAGAATTTAGATTCTTTATCTAGGGTTGATAAAGATAATTACTTGTAAATTACTTGTAAAGAATATTTTGATTTAGTGAAAACTCTGACCTAGTGTTGGTTGGAAGACACTGGATGTAGCCTCGAAGTTTGTGAGATGAACCAGTATAAATTGTTAAGTCTCTTATTCTAATTCTGTATATCTCTCATTTCTTGTGTTTGGGTAATCAACATATAATCAACAAAACAAAGTTTATGGCATTACCTGCATAACAAGGTTGATCTTGGTTGAAAGAAAAGTTCTGGTTTGAAAAAGGTTTTAAGTGATATGATCCAAATTTCAAATTCCGTAAATTGTTTCAAGAAATTTTTTAAATACCTGTTTTAAACCAATTCACCTCCCTCCTGGTTTATTTGAAGAGTGTTCATTGTGTTTTCAGTTGGTATCAAGAGCTGGTTCTTGAAAGTTATTCAAGATCACTTTCTTTTAAAAAAAATGAATACCTCTCAAATAACTTTTAGAGAGAGAGCTTCTCTCAATCATCCACCAATGTTTGAGGGTGAGCATTTTAGTTTTTGGAAAAATCGTATGTAGATCTTTATTCAATCCAATGATCCCCGTGCATGGAATGCTATTGAAAAAGGTCCTTTGGTCCCAATGAAAATTGTTGATGATAATTTGATTCCCAAAGAATGGGATGAAATGACAGATGCTAAAAAAAGAGTTGTGCAATATGATTTTAAAGTTAAAAACATGATTACATCTGCTTTGTCTTCTGATTAATTCTTTAGAACCGTGAGATGCAGAAGTGCAAAAGAAATGTTGGAGATGTTGGAGGTAACTCATGAAGAAACAGATGAAATAAGGAGATCAAGAAAGCATGCCTTGATTCATAAGTACGAGATGTTCAAGATGATCAATACTAAAAACATATCTCAGCTGCAAACAAGATTCACACACATTGTCAATCATCTTCTTGGTCTTGGAAAGACATTTGATGCTGAAGAATTGAACATCAAAATACTAAAGTGTCTAACAAGACCATGACAACCAAAAGTTACAACAATCAAGGAATCCAAAGACTTGTCTAAGATGTGAGGCTGCACTATTTGATAAGCTACTTGAATATGAACTTGAAATGTCACAACTAACCAATGAAGAAGATGCAGAAAAGAAACATAAAAGCATAAACTTGAAAGATGAATCCTCTAAAGTTGAGAAAGAAGAAGATTCAAGTGAAGAAGATTAATATGACAACATGAATCTAATTGTCAAAAAGTTCAGCAAATTCATGAGAAGGAACAAGAACAGAAAGTTCACAAAGTTCAACAAGAGAAATGACAACAACAACAACAACACCTTGACCAACTTCACTTGCTTTGAATGTGGAAAGCCGGGACACATCAAATATGAATGTCCAATTTTCTTGAAGAAACAACAAGGTGAGAGGAAGATAAAGAAGGAAGGAAAGTCAAAGAAGGCATGTATTTCTTGGGAAGACAATGAATTAACAACCTCTGAATCTTCAAGTAAGGATGAAGAAGCTAATGTTTGCTTCACATCCACATTGAGTGATGATGATTACTCAAGTACTGCATCTGAGGTAAGTTATGAATATGATAATATAGTTGATGTTTGCCATGAAATGCATGATAAGGCTCAAGGGCTAGCAAAGTCAAATAATAAGCTAAAAGGAAATCAAAGATGGCACATCACCAAACTTGCAGAAATGCAAAGTGAACTTTGTAAGTTGAAAGAAGAAAATGAAAAATTTCTTTCAAGTTACAAGGCCAATGGGTGTATATGTCCCTCTTCCTCTTCCAAGGCAGAAAAATGCAAATTGTTACAAGAAAAGTTTGATGCTTTCAAAAGAAGCCAAGGAGAAAACTATATGTTACTTCTTTCAGAAAATAATTATCTGGTTGAACTTTTGAAAAAGGCTTTATAGAGGAAAATGCAACTTGGCTAAAATGTTAAGTGTGCAAAAATATGCTGGAGATACTTCTGGTTTGGGTTACAAACATGGTTTAAAATCTTGTAGAAAAACCAAATTTGTACCACCAAAACAGAAGAATCAAAGTTTAATCAAAATGCTTATTTTGAAAGATCATCAAGAGCTGTAACTTGTAACTATTGCATGAAGAAAGGACACACATCTTTTAAATGCTATGCTAGGAAATATTATGTGCCTAATGGAGAATGTATTTGGATGCAAAAGAAAAAGAAAATAGTTAACCACTATGGACCCAACCTCAATTGGGTACCTTTCCTTGTTACTTGATTTGAATTTTGCAGGTGTGTCTAAGAGCAAAATCATCACTATAGTATCTTGATAGTGGCTGCTCTAGGCACATGACAGGTGATATATCCATGCTTACAAATGTCATACTAAAAGATGGAGAATTTGTCACTTACGGTGATAATAACAAAGGGAAGATAATTGGAGAAGGAAACATAGGAGACAACCTTAAGAATATGAACATAAATGTTTTGTATGTTGATGGCTTGAAACATAATCTCCTAAGCATAAGCCAATTGTGTGAAAAGGGTTCAAAGTTTTTTTCAACAACAACTGTTGTTTGATTTGTGACAGTAAAAATGGTGAAGTTATCCATGATGGTAAGAGAAAGGGTAATATTTATGTGTTGTCCATTGACCATGCATTAATTCAAAACACTAGTTGTCTTGTAAGCAAAACTAATGAAACATGGTTATGGCATAGAAGAGCAAGTCATATAAACATGCATCATATGAACAAGCTTGCAAGAAAGGACTTGGTTATAGGATTACCTAAGCTCAAGTTTGAGAAGGATAAAATATGTGAAGCTTTTCAAAGAGGTAAACAAACAAAGAATTCTTTTCAAAGTAAAAATGTTGTTTCTACTTATAGACCTCTTGAGTTGCTTCATATGGATTTATTTGGTCCTTCTAAAACAATGAGCTTGGAGGGTAATTTTTATGCGCTTGTTATTGTAAATGATTACTGAAGATGAACATGGACTTCATTCACAGCATTTAGAAAATTGGCCAAGATAATTCAAAATGAAAAAGCTTGCAATATTATTTCAATTAGAAGCGATCATGGTGGAGAATTCCAAAATGAACATTTTGAAAAGTTTTGTGAAGAATTTGGAATTAATCACAATTTTTCAGCTCCAAGAACACCTCAACAAAATGGTGTTGTGGAGAGGAAAAACAGATCACTTGAGGAAGGTGCAAGAACACTTCTAAATGAAACAAACTGTCTTAAGCACTTTTGGGCGGATGCTGTAAGTACGGTTTTTTATACTTTGAATAGGATTCTCATAAGGCCCATTTTGAAGAAAACCCCTTATGAACTATACAAAGGAAGGAAACTAAACACATCTCATTTTAGAGCATTTGGCTGTAGGTGTTTTGTGTTAAATAATGGTAAAGATTCTCTTGGCAAATTTGATTCTAAAGCTGATGAAACAATTTTTCTTTGTTACTCTTTGTAAAGTAAAGCTTATAGGATCTTTAATAAAAGAACATTGTGTGTTGAGGAATCTGTCCATGTTATATGTAATGAGACTAACCCTTCCAAGGAGGATTTGGAGTGTGATGTTGATGCAGGACAAATGAAAGGATTTCTGCAACTTAATGATTTGAATGAAAAAGAAAAAGTTGAACCAAATGATGAACTGGAACAATCAGCTCCTTTACAAAAGCACAAGGATTGGAGAACTACTAAAGATATTTCCCTTGACAACATAATTGGAGAAGTATCCAAGGGAGTTTCTACTTGATCCTTTTTAAGAAATCTTTGTTGTACCATGGCTTTTGTTTCACAGATTGAACCAAAAAGTATTGATCAAGCTTTGCTAGATGAACATTGGTTAATAGTTATGCATGATGAATTGAATCAATTCAAAATAAACCAAGTTTGGGAATTAGTTCATAGACCATCTACTCATATTCCTATTGACACAAAATGGGTTTTTCGAAACAAGCTAGATGAAAGTGGCATCATAATAAGGAACAAGGCTAGATTGGTTGCTAAAGGATACAACCAAGAGGAAGGCAAAGATTATGATGAAACTTATGCTCTAGTTGCTAGATTATAAGCCATTAGGTTGTTACTTGCATATGTTTGTTTGATAAACTTTAAATTGTTTCAAATGGATGTTAAAAGTCCATTTTTGAATGGTTACATTGAGGAAGAAATATATGTAGACCAGCCTCCTAGATTTATTGATTACAAGCATCTGAACCATGTTTTCAAATTAAGAAAAGTTTTATATGGTTTGAAACAAGCACCAAGGTCTTGGTATGAGAGGTTGAGCAAATTTCTACTTGAACAATCTTTCATAAGAGGACAGGTTGACAAAACTTTGTTCATCAAGAAAAGAGAAAATGATATCTTGCTGGTTCAAATTTATGTGGATGACATTGTATTTGGTTCAACTAATCAATTTATGTGCAGAGAATTTTTGTCTCAATGCATAGTGAATTTGAGATGTCAATGATGGGGAAGCTTACATTCTTTCTAGGATTACAAGTCAAGCAAATAAAGAATGAAACTTTCCTTAGCCAAGCCAAGTATTGTCTGGAAATGATAAAGAAATTTGAAATGGAAAATTGTAAGGATGCTGCAACACCAATGGCAACATCTACCTATCTTGATTCAGATGACAAAGGAAAAAGTGTTGATGAGTCCAAATACAGGGGAATGATTGGTTATTTGCTATATTTAACTGCAAGTAGACCTGACATTATGCTTAGTGTATGCTTGTGTCCTAGATACCAAGAAAATCCCAAAGAATCTCATCTATCTTTAGTCAAAAGGATCCTAAAATATCTCAAGTCTACACCAAAAGTAGGACTTTGGTATCCAAAAGGTACATCTATCAGCTTGATTGGATATTTTGATTCTAACTTTGCAGGGTGCAAATTGGATATGAAGAGTACTAGTGGTACATACCACTTGTTGGGAAGCTCTTTGATTTCTTGGCACTGCATGAATCAATTATGTGTTGTCTTATCTACTGCTGAAGCTGAATACATTTCTGCTAGAAGTTGTTGTGCACAAAGCCTTTGGTTGAAGCAACAACTTCAAGACTTTGGTGTTGAGATACAGGAGATACCCTTGTTGTGTGATAATACAAGTGCCATCAACATATCCAAAAATCCGATTATGCACTCAAGGACCAAGCACATTGAGATAAGACATCACTTTATCAAAGATCATATCCAAAAGGGTAACATCAAAATTGAGTTTGTTGAAACTAACAATCAATTAGCTGATATTTTCACAAAACCTTTGGATAGAGATAGATTCTTTACACTTAGAAACATGCTAGGAATTCTTGATGAATCTAGTGTGTTCTAGCATGCTATTTATGTGCTCATCTACATGAAATTTCATTATTTATTAGCCATTCATCTCAAAATATTGCAAATTCAAAATTTGATGCATAACTACTGTTCATACTGATAAATTGATTGTTATTATCGATTAAGACTTAGAATAATTGATTAAATGGACTTTAAAAGCTTTTTAGAATGAATTTTGTACTTATGTAATCGATTACAGAGACGAAATAATCGATTATTCTTCATTCAAAATTATTTCAAAAATTAACGTTCACTGGAATAATTGATTACGACTTCAAATTAATCGATTACACAAGATGAAAAATCTTTTAAAACATGACATTTCACTGGAATAATCGATTACACTTCATCTTCATGAAATAAATCACTCACTGGTTTAATCGATTACTTCTCAAGTTAGTCGATTACAGCCCTTTGCAGAAACCATTTTTGCTTATGAATTAATCGATTACATAAGCTCATACTCGATTATTCATGGATTTACTGCAAAAATCTGCAAGATTTATTGGAAATTTAAACTGCCCAACTGTCAATAAATTCAAAATTTGAAACTTCTGAGCTTTTATGTTAGTGGGTAAATTTGAAATGGCAGTTACATTTTCAAATTTCAAACTTTGGAGCTCAAAATCTTCTATAAATACAGCATTGTTGAAGGAAGGAATCACACCATTCTCTTCTTCTACCTTAAGCCTAGTTGTGCTTTTCTATTTCTCTTCTTAATGTTCTCTCTATGAACATTATTTTTGTCTTTGTTAAGCCAAATAGGGGGAGAAATAATTGTAATAATCATAGGGGGAGAAATAAGAAATAACTCTGTTTGTTTAAATGGAGAGAAATAATTTGTAATGTGTGCTCTGTTTGTTTGCTCTGTATTTTCATGAGAAATTATACAAGTCAAGGGGAGCAAATTTAAAGCATTGTATAGTTAACACTTCTTCACACTTGTTCTTGCAAAATTTGATTTAAATTTAAGGATATCAAGTAAAATTCTTCTATCATGCATCCCTCAAAAGCAATCAAAAGTAAAACAAATGGACAATTGATATTTGGCATGCTCAAAGCCAAAAAAGGGATATTGTTGAATATAGGGGGAGTTGCAAGAATAATCAAAGTAAGAATGAAGAAGAAGTTTGATGTCTGCTTGAGATATTTTTGCTTTTTACATGTCCAATCAAGTATGAAGGCATTTGTAATTTGTTTAAGTTTGATTCAAGTACATAGGTTTGTGATCCTTGCATTGCTTTTGCATTTCACATAAACATGCATTCATAGTTTCATTAAAATAAGAAAGTTGTTAAATGATTTCAAAAGAATATAAGTTCTCATGGTTAAGTTTTTGAAAAAATGAAAACATACTGTTTTAGTCGATTACACAGTGATTTAATCGATTAAATGCTTTTGTTCTAAATCTGGAAAAGCCATGAAGAACGTTTTAATCAAATACAAGCTTATTTTACTCGATTACTTAGTGGATTCAAAAAATCATACATCACTACTTTAATCGATTACCATAAATCATAGTCGATTACACAGACCAATTTGAAAATTGTGCTTTGTTGCTTTAATCGATTACATTGCGTAATAATTGATTATTCTGTTCTTAAATTTTTCCAGAAAACTGAGGAACAATTTAATCAATTATTTAGTAATTTTAATCGATTACACATGGCAAAATAATCGATTACACCAGCGGATTAATCGATTATTGTCATTTAAGTCAGTTTTATATAAAGCTTTGTGAGTCTGTTTTCTATATATACATATTGAACAAATTATTCAATATACGTGAGTGACTTACCCAAAAGACACTAAGCTTTCTAAGAGTTCAAGAGACTGATTTCTAAGTGAAAAACACATCTTTTGAAGATCAAGATTTCTGAGTTTTTCTGTGAAGATATGTTAAAGAAAAGAAGTTTTCAAGATATAGATTCTGAGCATTAGATTTCATACAATCTGGAATGTGTGGTAATCTCAATTCATTTTCATTCATTCATACATGAAGGATCATAGGTTGTGTTTATCTTGAATCTTTCTTTTTAAGATTTTATGATATTTGTATTCATTTGTGATAAATCAATTTGATTCTATCAAGCTTTCTAGAGTAGGGTTCTCTAGGTGAAAGATCTGAGTAGGGTTCTTAGAGTCTTAGTGATTTGTTTTCTATTAGGGTTTTAGAATTCAGACTCTTTATCTAGGGTTGATAAAGATAATTACTTGTAAATTGCTTGTAAAGAATATTTTGATTTAGTGAAAACTCTGACCTAGTGTTGGTTGGAAGACACTGGATGTAGCCTCGACGTTTGTGAGGTGAACCAGTATAAATTGTTAAGTCCCTTATTCTAATTTTGTATATCTCTCATTGCTTGTGTTTGGGTAATCAATAAATAATCAACAAAACAAAGTTTCTTGCATTACCTGCATAACAAGGTTGATCTTGGTTGAAAGAAAAGTTCTGGTTCGAAAAGGTTTTAAGTGATACGATCCATATTTCAAATTCTGCAAATTGTTTCAAGAAAATTTTTAAATACCTGTTTTAAACCAATTCACCCCCCTCCTCTTGGTTTATTTGAAGAGTGTTCATTGTGTTTTAACTCCCTTGGTGAGTCTTACTTCTCCTAAGGCTCGTCAAACCAAAGGTCTGCCCTTGGTGAGTCTCTCTTCTCTAAAGGCTCGTCAAACCCAAGGTCTACCTGTTACGATAACCGCACACTACGGCAAGTGCACCGATCGTTTCAAGTAATAAAATAGGAAAGTGAGTATCGTTCTCCACAGGGATTGGGGTGAAGTTCACAGTAATATGAAATCAATGTGATTGAAAGTAAAAACAGAAAATGTTGAAAGAAAGTAAGTTGATTGATTGGTTGAGTGAAAACAGAAATTAAAATAGATAGTAAATTAAATTATGAAGTTACCAATGGAAGAACAATTATGGTCAGGCGCAATCCCCTCTGATTCCTATTTCCTTCACTTGACTGGTTTATTAGTTTAATTTGCACAAATGATAAATCTCTCTAATTTCGTAAATCCTAATTTATTAGCGACTTATCCCTTTAATTCGATCGAGAATCCTAATCTCGTAGCAATCCTGTCAAACTAAGCATTTAGAGAATATATCATAAGGGTTTCTTGTTATGATTGTTCAGAAAATAAGTCTTTCTAAATTAGTTAATCCCTAATCCCTTAGTGAATTAACCCTTTAACCTGAATTGAAAACCTAATTCCTTAGTGAAATCTATCAGTTTAAGCATTTAAAAGACCATATTATAATTTCTGCAGCCACGCATCCTTATCCCTAGGTGATGAACAACTGTTATTCTAAACAGGTCAGAAATTAGAACCCCAACGTCCCCACTGCGAATCCTAATCCTCAGTACTTACTCAGAGTGATCAATTCTAAATAAGAATAGAAATTAAGGGCAGAGTAGAATAAAACAATCAAAACATTATTATTCAATACCAGTCAAATTACAGAGGAGTTCTCATCAGTTCATGGCCTTCCCATAATACAAGATTTAGCCTGCCATAGGCCTCAAGAACATCAAAGCAGTAGAATAATACATGACTGTGCTGAAACCCTAGCCTTAATTCTTGATTTCCTAGGGCTTAGAATGATGCTTTGTAATTACGAGGATGTGTTAGATCCTCTTCTTTAGTCCAGAGGCCTTGTATTTATAGAATGGTTTAATTAGAGTAACAAAGCATCTTTCTGGGCCAATTTTCGAGTTGTATAAGTTTAATTCAGGAAACTGTATCTTTTCCACGCTGATGGCGCGAGAATCCACACTAATCGCGCGGATTGCGCGAATTGAAAGCTGCCTCTGAACCTTGTGGCGCGGATCGCGTGGTTTGTGGCGCTGATCGCGCCACCTTCACGGCATGATGGCGCTACTGGCGTGGAAGTTCACGCTGATAGCGTGAACCATTCGAAGCTGGGCTCTGTTTTTATCTTGTGGTGCGACTTGCGTGGGGATTGGCGCGACCCGCGCGAGACCCTTGACCTGCTTTCTTCTTCTTTTGCCTTGTTCTCCTCCTTTTTGGCCCTGAAACGCATCTTGTTAATAAAATAAGCTATAATCAAATATAATTAACAAACTAGCCTATAACTAATCTCATTCCTAATGATTTAATCGAAATATAACTTAAAACTATCCTAAAACTAAGATGTGTTTGCAACACATCAAACAATTCCCAGATTTATTAGTTGTTGTCCTCAGCAACAGACAGAACTCTAAGATAAAAGCAAGGATCAATAATCAAACTGAACCACAATTTTACAATCCTAGAATTATCATGCTGAGTACAATCAATTCACATCAAAGCTTCCATGGTACTTTCAAATCTGTCCATTAGTGAGATTAACTTGAGTATTCTTCCCAACATGTGTTTATTTCACTCATTCACTTAAGTGTATCAGACTACAATAATCTCTTACTCAACATAATCACAGTACTACCATAAGCTTGAAAATATTCTCAACAGATGCAAGCATAATTTGATCACAACGTCTTTTAGGCTTGTAACTTGACTGGGCTAAGGGTAGGAAAATCTTTGGAAAAGTAGCTAATATGAGGCTAGATCCAGTCCCTTAAGTCCAATCTGTGGTCACCATATTCCTTGTTCTTCTTTTCAACACCTGGTACTTTATTCAAACAATTTATTCTCTGTGGTAAATAAAACAAAATAAAGCAATAACTTTCTTTTTGATTTTTTTTTCTTTTTCTTCTTCTTTTCTTAACAAAATACAGCAACTTTCAGATTTTCTAGCTGAGAATCTCATGCTTATTAGTCTCCAACTGGACTTATTTGTCCTCCCATACCAATTGAATTCAACTTGTTTTCCTTCATGCCATGATGGACTATTTCCTGTTTTCTGCTGTCATGGACTTGTATTGTACCTTCTTTAGCCTCAGGGGGGTTGGTCAATGGACATGGTCCTAATTTGGGTAATTTGAAATGAAAAGCTCAAGCTCAAATGAGGTACAAATGGAAAAATAATTGAAAGTAAGTCAATTTTGGTCCTGGTTTTCAGAAGAAGAAATTGCCTTAATCATGTCAAGTCACACCTGCATCCAGAGAAACAATTCAAGTTCTAGAATACTATGAAAATGGAGTCTCTCTGAAAGAAAAATAATTACTGTTTGGCTTAAAATCTCACAGGTGCTAAACTCAAGTCAATCACTGCTGACTTTATTTCAAGCAACATTTCAACTTCAACATGCATATCATATAACAACAATTAAAATTCCATTCATGTATCATGCAATTCATGCTATGTTTCATTTCACACAAGCTTTTATCAGAGAAATCCTATCCATTACTGTGTCCATTCACTTTTTAGTCTGAAAAATCTGATGTGC
>PYAF01005613.1:22118-39897 GCA_007407185.1 Glycine tomentella
GTGGTGATAATCTGAGATCTCAGTCATGCATCATTTAACAAAGAAATCATGCATCATTTATCATGTATCTGTTTTATAAATATTGTTTGATATTACTATGTATCTGCTGTTTACTTTAAATCTGTTATGTATCTAAAACGTTATTTTATTTTCAATTAAATATCTAATCATGTTTATTAAATACTTACCCGAGTTGTGTATGTGGTTGACACCTGTGATGACCCCAATTTATTTGGGCGAGCAGAAGAACAGTGAAAAGCTGAGATATGGAGAACTTGGATGATTTGCATGTTGTGTTTTGGCTTGATATATGGATCTCGTGCGATGTTGTTGCTTTTGGAGTTATGTAATTCATACTATACTATTTTAATGGTAGTCTGTATTCTATTTTGGATGACTGTACATGGACTGTTATATTAAAATATATTTGTATTGTTCTATTAAAATATGCATGGACTATGTTGTTGATAAATTTATGTACGTAATAAGTTTTAAAAAGTTAAGTTTTAAATATTAATTTTACGTATACAGATTACGTAGAAAAAAAAATTTACGTCAAATAAATACGAACTAGATTTAATACGTGAACAAATGGAGTCGTTATAAATTAACCCTTTAACCTGAATTGAAAACCTAATTCCTTAGTAAAATCTATCAGTTTAAGCATTTAAAAGACCATATTATAATTTCTGCAGCCACGCATCCCTATCCCTAGGTGATGAACAACTGTTATTCTAAACAGGTCAGAAATTAGAACCCCAACGTCCCCATTGCGAATCCTAATCCTCAGTACTTACTCAAAGTGATCAATTCTAAATAAGAATAGAAATTAAGGGCAGAGTAGAATAAAACAATCAAAACATTATTATTCAATACCAGTCAAATTACAGAGGAGTTCTCATCAGTTCATGGCCTTCCCATAATACAAGATTTAGCCTGCCATAGGCCTCAAGAACATCAAAGCAGTAGAATAATACATGACTGTGCTAAAACCCTAGCCTTAATTCTTGATATCCTAGGGTTTAGAATGATGCTTTGTAATTACCAGGATGTGTCAGATCCTCTTCTTCAGTCCAAAGGCCTTGTATTTATAGAATGGTTTAATTAGAGTAACAAAGCATCTTTCTGGGCCAATTTTCGAGCTGTATAAGTTTAATTCAGGAAACTGTATCTTTTCCACGCTGATGGCGCGAGAATCCACACTAATCGCGCGGATTGCGCGAATTGAAAGCTGCCTCTGAACCTTGTGGCGCGGATCGCGCGGTTTGTGGCGCTGATCGCGCCACCTTCACGGCATGATGGCGCTACTGGCGTGGAAGTTCACGCTGATAGCGTGATCCATTCGAAGCTGGGCTCTGTTTTTATCTTGTGGTGCGACTCGCGCGGGGATTGGCGCGACCCGCGCGAGACCCTTGACCTGTTTTCTTCTTCTTTTGCCTTGTTCTCCTCCTTTTTGGCCCTGAAACGCATCTTGTTAATAAAATGAGCTATAATCAAATATAATTAACAAATTAGCCTATAACTAATCTAATTCCTAATGATTTAATCGAAATATAACCTAAAACTATCCTAAAACTAAGATGTGTTTGCAACACATCACTACCCTTGGTGAGTCTCACTTCTCCAAAGGCTCGTCAAACCCAAGATTTGTCCTTGGTAAGTCTCACTTCTCCAAAGGCTCATCAAACCCAAGGTTCGTCCTTGGTAACTCTCACTTCTCCAAAGGTCGTCAAACCCAAGGCTGTCCTTGGTGAGTCTTGCTTCTCCAAAGGTTTTTTAACAAGGTTGAATCAAACTTAAGATGATCTTATGTCATCTAGCTCTCTATTTCTGACAAAATCGCCAAGGTCTTGCTTCCTACGCCGCCAAAATCTCACTCTCATCGAGGCGGCCTATCTTTACTACCATAAGCAACAGAGCATTGTATAGACAAAAGGCAACAACATGCAAATACATATGACAGAGTAAATTTCATCAACAAAGGAAAGCAAATGCATTATAAAAGGAAGAATAATTGTCAGAATTACAGAGTTGTTTTGGTGAAAATCCAATGAAGAAGAAAACAAAGAAAAGGGCAGCCTAAACATTGGCCCCATCGCCTTTCTCCTCGCCAGCATCCTCCTCCGTAACAACTATTTCTTCATCGTCAAGTAGTTCACCATACTTCACGTCCATGAATGGGTCAAAAATACGTAAGTCAAGATCCTTGGCAAAGAACTCGGCCTGCCTGACGGCCTTATAAAAACCATTTTCATGCTAATCCATGGAAACCTTCTTATACACCAACAACTCCTCCTCTAGCTCCTTGTTGGCCTCCATCGTCGTCGACGCTGTAACCTCGGACTCCTCCAAGTTGGACTCCGACTCCTTTAGTTGAGCCTCGAGATCAACAACCACTTTGGTAAGCTCTTCTTTCTCTACAACATTTTTCTCCACTTTGACAGCCAAGTCTTTTTTCGCTTTCAGCAAGTCCGTGCAGCGCCCAAACATGTCATCACCATACAATCTGGTGCTCAGTAGCTTGGCAATGACATCACCAACCTTGGATGACAGCTTGTGGTTAGACTTGACAGCTTTAGCAAAGGCGATAGTGGCATTGGTTCCTTGGGAAGGTTCACTCTACAAAAAGTCTGAGCAATGGCCCTTCACTTGGCAACCTCATCCTCTAAGGATGCCACCTTACTCAGAGTCTCCTAGTGCCTTTGCCTATTTTTCTCTAGAATTGCCTGACTTCTATGAAGAAAGACCGTTGTAGAGTCGGTTGCATTCTGAACCCCAACTGACTGAATCCAATTCTTATTAAAGAAAGACACAAAGCCAGTCAGAGTTCTTTACTCTGGCCTATACCACATACTCCACATCGAGTCGGTACCACACAAAGTATAGACATGATCAAGGGAGACATTGGGCGAAAAGAGGAGGAAGGCGACACCGATGCCAACACAGTTAAGGGGTGAACCGGTGGAGCTAAAGAGGAAAGTGGTGGCATTTTTGAAGCACTCGTGGCCATCACACCAATGCTGAGTAAAGGCATAACAGTGGTGGAGGTAGGAGCCACCACAGGACTGTCCAAAGAGATAGGTGCAGTGACCACAATGAAGCAGAAACCTCTTGAACAAGCAAGGAAGGAGGAGTAGGAGCAACAACAATGGCTTGGACGTCGACGGATCCGTAGGAAGACTCTATGAACCAGCAGCAGGAGGGCGACCCGAACCGAACGTCAACCCGGCAGCCTATGTTGTAGCATCAAGGCCAAAAGAGGCCCTTGATTTCTTGCGATCTAACACCCCAGCGCCATCCTCATGCTTTCTCTTAGCCAAAACAGAGGAAGACACATTTGGGGAGACCTCAACAACTTCATCATCAAGGTCAACCGTAGTAGCAGGTTGACCCCTTTCTCCAATAAGAGGATCGATAGCAAAAGGTGGAACAGTCTAACCAGCAGGTTCAACCTGCTTCACCAAGGGCCTCCAAGAGAAGTAGCCCATTATACCTGCAGAGCAAGCAAAAATGTAGTAAAGGTCCATTCAAGCAAAAATACCTTCAGACACAAAAGAAGACAAGGTAAAACACTTTACCATCTAAGGCAGTGAGAATAACGTCCGCCGAAGGAAGGGACAAGATGGCCTGCACATCTAACGAGGATGGTAGTTGCTCCAAAATAGCCTTGTCAGCCCTCTCCACAGGGGTCAACAGATCCTCGTTAAAAAACATGAACCTGGTAGGTGATAAGTGCCCTATTTTAGTAAAATTAGGGTTACAATGCTAGCACTTATCTTTTTGATTTCATTAAATTTGTTTGTAAACTTGCCCTAAACCTAGTTGAATTGTATTTAGTACTTATATAAATTTTTTTTTCACATTTTGGAAGATTAGCCCAATTATATTTTGTATTTTGATAGGTTCTGATGGTATCTGAAGCATCCAAGCAAGCAAAGCAAGCGAAAGGGGCATAAAAATCAAATTTGGGAGGTGTTAGAAGCAAAATGGCCTAGAACTCGCCTAGGCCAATGACCTTTCTTCTCCATTAAGTCTTTAACTCACCCAGGAGAGCATCCTCAATGTAATTTTCTCACCCAGGCAAGTTCAAGTTCCAAGAAAAGGTGGCTAGCTTGCCCAGGCGAGTGAAAATAGGCAAATTGGCTCGCCTGGGCAAGTGGACTCAAGTAGAAGGCCAATTCCTATAAATAGCCATGCAAAACTTGAAGGAAAGCATTCAATTTCAAAATTTCTCCTTCCAAGGACAAAGATTCTCAGCTGTTGTGAGTGAAATTGTTTAGGATAGTGTTAGGGAGAGTGAGCGAAGTGAGAATTAATGTGGAGACTCTGCCGGAAAGAAGCGGTGATGGTTCCCTTCATCAATTCTTCCATTGAGGAGGTGCTCTCCATGATGATTGGCTAGCTTCTCTTAAAGATTGGATGTAATCTTCTTACCCCTATGCATCTTGTTTAATATTTATTTATGCATGAATCTTTTCTACTCCTTATTGATAATTTCATTCTGTCCTTAATGCTTGATTCTACTTAATCACTAGTTTCATGAAATTTAATCCTAAGTTTGACTGGAAAGTACTCTTAGGGTTTGAACTGAATGATTTTACTCATTACGTTACGTTGCTAGGAATAGGGCATAACTTTCTGATTGCACATAACACGCGATTATGATTTTAATGTTGGGATATTTATTTGATATGCAAGGGATCGATATTTAGTAAATATCCTCAGGATTCTCAAATGCGAGGGATCGATTTGAGGTAATTTAATGTGTGCATCAATAAGGATAGAAAATGATTTATGCATGGCAAGGTTAATTGAATACTAAGGGTACGAACGATGAAATCCAATCCTACATTTTTCTTGAATTTAACTAAACTCGCTTTATTTGCCTTCGTAATTTCCGTACTAAACACGTTATATTTTCATTCTCTTTATATTCGAATTTTCTGTTATTTCATAAACAAATGAACTTTCACTTACACTCGTTGTACATAACTATTAAACTGTTAAGTTTTACTTGGACAAACTAAGTAAACTCAAGTCCATGTGGAGACGAACTTTTATAAATTTTATAACTTACAACGACAAATTGGTACGCTTGTCAAGAGTCTTAACAGTAGGGTTCGACTACCAATAGAACGAGAAGCGGGGTTCCTCGTCTCAATTGAACATCAGGGGCAACCCATCAACCACGATGTAAGGAGCTAGAACCTTGAAGAAATGGTCCTTGAAGCCGAAAAACATGTTCGAGTCAAACTCGGACAGCTTCTAGGACACACTATTCAAGAATACCCATCCTATTTTCCCTATCAATTTCATCTGGAAAAAAAAATACAAAAACACCGACACATTAGGCTAGATGTTGAAAAAAGGGCACGAGAAGTTCTCAAGTATAGCACATATTTCAAAACATCATATGTTACCCACTCATAGCCAGCGATGGCAGGAGGGGACAAAGAGGACCTAGCACTATGGCTACGCCGCACATGAGGGGAAACCCTAATGTCCCCAACACCACTCCTTGTTGCTCCCCTTGAAGCAGAAGGGGGGAGGATCGTGGTAACTGGAATGGGTTCCCTATCTAGAGAGGCAGCAGAAGGTTGCGCCCTCCTACAGAGGCGAGAAGTACCTCCGCCAACACGACGCGAGTCCACCATCCTCTCAGAAGAAGAGGACTCGCTATCAGAAGCCTGATAACCCGATGTCGTATCGCTTCAAAACAATTAAACTACGCTAATTTTGTAGCACAGGATTAACCTAGGGTCGACTCAAAGACACGATCAATATGGTTCTAACTTCAATTCACTAATAAATAGTTGGGGTTTTTTGTCAAACAGTTTGCATGCGTTCAATAATAATTGCAGAATTGCAGAAAAACGTATAAACTAATGTGAATTGGCAAGAGGTAATGTAAAACAGATTAAAGAGCATCAATCCAATTCACTAACAAAGCAATGATAATTATCATAGTTCTTAGATAATTATTCTGTTATGAAAGTTCATTCAATTTCATTAGAAGCAGTTCAATCGAAGTAACTCCTAAATTAATTGAAATCATAACCTAATTGAAATATCATTCAACTAATCTGTGGTTAAAATTTGAAATTAGGAAATGAATCCATAACCTAATCCGTTTTCAATCCTAAACACATTCATAATCATGAAAACCGAATAGATGATTGAAGAAGAAAGTGAACATTCAAACAGAATTTGAAATACTAAACCAGAACTCAAATTCCCTTTTGCTTGGACTGGATCCTTGGATTGATTGATTGTTTAGCCTCCTATGATAATCATCAATGAAAGTCCCACGAAATTGGTGCACAAAAATGGAAGAACAGAAAATGAAAATGAAGAACAGTGAAGAATAATTGAGAGAAAATAAGAGAAAGGGTTTTAATTCTGGAAATTTCTAAAGTGTAATGTAAATTCTGTTTGTGCTAAAATGTAATGCGTTTTTCACTAACTAATACACTAGCATATAGTGACTAAGTCAAAAGGAAAGAATGGACCATGAACAGGCCCATCTACTCTAATTAATTATGCTATTTACACTAATAAAAATCCAACTCGCAGCCCAAAATTTAAGTGCAGTGGTTCTGAATTCCAAGCTAAAATGAAAGCCCCATGGCGAGTCTCCTCCTCCGAGGAGCTGCCAATTAAGATGACCTCCCGATCCACTAGGGGTTGCTAAATTTAACCCCCAGAGTCACTACCCCCTATACCCATGATGAAGCCAGAGATGAAAGACATAGTGAAAAGAAGGAGTACCTTAAAATGAAGAAGACAATCAGATGAAATGACGCCTTGAAAATTCGCACCACGACGCAGCCCCACTCACCCACATAGTGCATCTCCGGTACTTGACTACCCCACGGGTGACACGTATGCAAGAGTAACGCGTGTGCGCTGCGCTCACTTGCAGCAAAATACACAATAAACTCTTGTCTTCAATGCATTCTCCTACGGTCAGAAAAGGGAAAAATTGTCAAAGACAGGGGCTTTCGTCACCTGACAAGTCTGACTTTGCCTGCAAGATAAAAAGTGCATCAACCTTGGACAATTCAACAGAAGCATCCCAGACAATACTTGTCCAGGTTGTGGTGTAACACCCCTGTATGCATCCGGTGTATTAACAATTACTTAATCAGATTAAAGTAGTGATTAATTCAAAATCAATTAATTAAGATCAACGGAGGCGTTTTCAAAAAGACTTGACTTCATTGTCATTTCCTTTCAAAACCATATTCCTGATTTATTATGTATGGTAAGTATTCATATTTGCATATACGATGCCAAGACACCACAACAAACCTCTACGATCCAGATAACATAAAGAATGGCAGATAAAGACAATAAAGTCCATACAGTTATATCAAGAGAATCAGAAGCCACACGTATCTATATAAACATATACATCATCAAAAACCACCGTTGTGGCTATACAAAAGAATATGCACCCTGTGCCATGATCTCACAGATCACATCCTCACAAGAGGGTACAAAATATATAGCGTCTGTACATCACAATCCATATTGGATCCAAAATATATGTGCATGCACATCTTCCCTCGCAGGGGTACAAAATACATCATAAACATAAAACAGTAAGCCACAATGCTCTCAGAAATACTGCCAAGCAGCTACACAGAGTCTGTCCCTACTGGGGCCTCCCATCCTGGGACCCATCATCTCTGCCAGATGTATTACCTGCAAAGTATAATCCTCACACACGGGGTGAGATACAATCTCAGTAAGCTCAGAGTTCTTGGAGGCTTCTCCTCCCCCTGGCTCACTTCCATGATAACATAACATCAAAGGCATCACAACACCAGGCCTCCTGGCCCTCACAACAACACATAGACATTCTCTAGCTCTAATGTGTATCTGTGGTACTACGTTCGCCAAAGATACATCATCATCAGCATCGAGACTCTCGGTACCTAGTGTGAGACTGGAACTCACACTCGTGCCATCCCATCAGGAGCTACCCCATTACACATGAATGCACATATATGGCACCTCTGAGAGTAGGCTTCAACCGCAAGGGGACCACCTATCTCTTAAGGGATCATACACCCTTTATGTGAGCAAATCGACTAGGAGTTACACTTTACTCCTAGGGAGGTCCATATCTATCTAACTGGCTAGAAGATCTATCCGGAAGGCAACTATACACAAGCACATAAATAAGTATACATATTATCATGAGGAAAGCTGTAACATCCAATGCATATGAATTATGTATGCAACCATCACTCCGTCAGAGTATGGTGGAACACAGGCAATGGGAAACACTCCCAAGAACAAAAAACTTACCTGGCAACACAGTGCTCTGCTGTCCAATCCCTGAACTGTGGTCTCTACCACTGACACCCTCGGTGTCACGCCCTATACAAAGGCACACAAGTAATCAACAATGGTTCTCAACCGTTAGAATGAAAAGAAACATTATTCTTTTCCATTAAACCTCTTTTCTAAGCTATTTTCAAGTCATAAAAGCTAGTCACCTAATCGGTGACTTACAGACCCCCAACAGGATCTATCTCGACCTAACCAAGGCCCTAGAGTCTCCCTAAGACTCTAAATAATACAATTCAAAGAGTTCAATACTCTATCCATGCCACATACCAACGATTACTAAGATGGTTAAAACGATTACTTCAACACATTTTCACCATTTATATAGCCTCCTGAGCACATATTGTAAAAGCACTTAGGCTCATACATATCACAATATCATCAATTTAACCAACATTCTTCCTACTCATACATTCCTCAGAACCAAATTCCAAAGTCCATAAAATTTATATTTCAAGGCTAAACCTTCATCACAACAACCTCCTAAGCATACTTTTCCAAAGGACCCAAGCCTAATTTCAGCTCTAACTCAAATGGGTCATTATTCACCTCAAGAACAAATTCTTAAATAATCAGTAGAATTTGTATTTCTTACCTCTAAAACGATAAGGAAGGCTAGAGGACAACTTTTCCAAGCTTGCACGTCCCTAAAAAGCCTCCTTTGCCTTCGAAATCGAAACTTTGGAAAGTTCTCTAGAGAAAACAATCTCTCCGTTTGATGGTTTTCAAGGAAAACTGATGATGGAATCTAGCTCATTGAGTAGTTCCCTTCAACTTTCATGTTGGAAGTGAAGTGTTTTGGTCAAGGAATGAGTGGGTATGAAGCTTCCTAAGCTTATCAATGGAGGAAAACGCAAAAGAATGGAGAATATGAAGTTTCTGGCCCCAAAATCGCAAAAATGGCCTTTTATAGTGGCCCAGTTCGCGTCCTCGCGCTAATCGCGCCACTTTGGCACTATTGGCGCCAAAAACCCAGAGGTCTAGACGTGTTCCTAGCGCTAACCATGCCACTCTAGCACTAACCACGCTAGATTCTAAAGAAAATTGGCCTTCTGGTGCCCTCTGGCGCTAATGGCGCCAACTCTAGCGCTACTAGCGCCATCCTGGCGCTACTGGCACCGGAACAGGCCTACAACTCTCGCACCTATCGAGGTTACCAATCTCAACACTGGACAACACTTGTTCATGCTTAAGGGCTCGATAAACTCGTAATCCTTGTACTTGTCAAGGCTACTACCTTTGACACCAAATAATCTCCCACAACACCAGACAACCTCTTACGCTAACAAGCTAGCTCAGAGCTTGTGGGACTTATGTACTATTCGGGTCCATAAAATACACGCGATGTGGCACTCCAACACACACATCAACCCTCCATGTCAGCCCTGGCACAAGAGCAAGAAAAGTTCATCCTTAGCAGCCAAGATACTGGATCAAACAGGATATCTCTAATACCTCATTATTTGAATATTAACGGTAATGCTGCAACCTCCTTATTAAATGGCAGGTATTCAATTATCTATAAGATACACATTATCTATAAGCTATAATTATCTACAAGCTAGTAATTATCTGCAAGGGTTGTTACACCACTGTAACAACTCCTATAATTAAGACCCGTAGCTGCTACTCCACTTTATAAGTATCAGGTTCTATCTCACCCTTTTCATCTCTCCTTCTCACCTAACTCACGTTTTTACTTGAGTGTCGAAGTCCTTTGTTTTGCAGGTCTCCCTTCTTGTCCTCCTATCAAAAAGTACTCACAATTCAACATGCGAGATCGTGGGGCCCATCTTCGCCACGTCCACCCAAACGTGGATCAGCTCCAGATTTTGGTAAGTACAATTTTTTTTTATCTTCACTACCAATAAAATGACATAAAACAACATGAAATAGAGAACACTTATAAAAGAAACTTAAGATGAAGAATGTGGCATCCATGCAAACCAGGAATTTCATTTTGTGTTTTCAACTAATTTCATTAATAAAACTACAGTTGTAGACACCATGATGATTGATAAGCAACTAATGATGCAAATATGAAACAACAAAAATAGGTAACTAGTTAAGTAGTACAAAGATACAACAAATTTGATAGTTCATGTATGAGTATAATTTGACACCTTTAATTCTTTCTAAATTAATTTTATTCACCACAATTAATATTAAGAATCCAAAACTTTAATTAAATGCGATTATTTTGGAACCCAATTATCTTTCCCTCAAAGACTGTTATAATGAAAACAAATAGACATTTGACAATCAACAAAGATACACATGGATTTGTTTTATAAAAAAAAAAAGGTGAATCAACCACACAAATCAATTCATTTTCTAAATATTCTTAATATTTAACTGAAATTATTTGTTATTGCTCCACCTAAAAGTATGAATCTCAGTGCAGGTATCATGCATCATGAACCAACAATTTGTGATTGTTACTTCACTTGATGTGACAAAAAGCAAACAACAATTTTGAATTGTTGGTTCCTTCAAAGTGCTTGAACCAGCAAATAGCATTTTCTATTTCTAATTTTCTATACTAACACATTTCTTCAACTTTAAAAAAAAAAAAAAAACATAAACGGTCAAATCACTTGGGTGAAAGTGAGTGTTTCAGTAGCTACTGAAGCTTTAATACGATGCTTGGGATGAAATAGCTATTATAAATAGTTGTTTCGTCCATGAAACGGACCTAGCATTTCACATCCTCAAATTTTCAGTTTGAGTCCATCTTTAGTTAAAACAGACCCACATTAATAATATGTTTTAAAATAAACTCATTTTATTAATAAGTTTATGAAAGGGATCTAGAAGGGTCAATCACTCCATTAAATAATGGTTCAATAATTAAGTGTTGTTCTATTGTGAGTCTTAGTTAGATAACACTTTCAATACATGCGTTGTCCAGATTTTAAAAAATAATATAAACAACACTTTATTTTACTAAACGTCGTTATATGATGCTTTGTAATGTCTTTTTCATTTGTGGAAATAAAAGACAATATCAAAAACTTACAACACTCAAACATCATAATCAATTGAGCTAGACCTCCTTTTTAGTTTATTTGGTAACACATTTGTTATCATTTGACTTGGATTTGGCAAAATCTACAAAGCGTCTTTTGGTCTACTTGACATGTAAAATGAGGAAAATACATGTGTTTCAGATGCATATGCAAATGTGCACTTAAAAAAACTCAAAAAGCTCTGCACTCCCAAATCTCAGTCACACTCCTTTCATTTGTTTCCCTCATCCGTAACTACACCCTTTGATATTGCCCCTCTCCCCATGATAAGTGTTTTGCCACCTCTGTTAAGTCAAAAGACATTTATGTTTTAAGATGAATCAGGAGTCCTAATTATTCTGATTAGATGCAAACAAATACAAAGGTTAAAAGTTATGTCTTATACAATGCGAAACCATGTTGCATAGATTTTGCATGTGAAGTATCAAACAGAAACAAAATCAAGTCATGATCTGATATAAGATTAAAAGATGATATTTAAGACTTCATTTATTTATTTGTGTCTAATATTCATTTTGCATATACATTCTCCTAAAATCTATTGAATCCTATAAAGAATAAATGTAGCTCATTAAGTTTTGAATGTGTCAAACAACATCAAAAGACGCGCTCTAACTGAAGTGAAGTGATTTTTTGTTGAAGTGTTCAACACGAAATCCAATAAAAGTGGTTTTGCTACATGAAAAAAGATGTGCACTTAATGCAAACATTTAATGTTCCAACAACCATAAGCATCAGACACAAGCTTAAGTGAAGAAATTCACCCGTTGAGAGACAATGAATATTTGAAGAAGACCTATAAATATCATAAGCTTCAAAGAAATTGTACACAAACATACGTGTTAGCATTCAAATTATTTTGTAAAAAGCTCTTTATAAATTTATGTATCGTTCGAAAAAGCTCTTAACACATTTTGAACATCTTGAGAGAAAAGACTAAGTGGTGAGATTATATATCCGATTGTAAGATTAAGAGTTAGTCATTATGCAAACAAATAACAAATTTGTTTTATTTGTATAGAGCCATCAGTGACTTGGTAAGACAAAAAGTATTGAATTGTAATAAGCTTGGTATAAGGCTTGATCTGTAGAGTCATAAGTGGCTATGAATAATATTTTTAACTTTGCACTACTACAAAAGGCGCTTTCTACGTCGGTTGTATACCCCTTTCTAAGACGGTTGTACGACCGTCTTTGTATCGAACGTCGTTGAAAGTCATCACTTTCGACGACGGTTATAAAACCGTCTTTGTAGCGCTCACTTCCTAAGACGGTTCCTCAAGGAAAACATCTTAGAAAATGATTTTTTTATAAAAATAAAAACATGAATTTCTAAGATGATTTTCCATAAATCTGTCTTAGAAAGGAGTTTTTTTTTTTTTTAAAATATTGTAAAAACTTATTTCTAAGACGATTCTCCAATGTCAACATTCTAAGATGGTTTTCATAAGAACTGTCTTTTTTTTTTTAAAAATTAAATAAATTTAAACTAAGATGATTTTTTCAAATAACCGTCTTAGTTTAAATTTTTTTTTTTTTTACAAACATGATGGGTATATATAGCCTGCAAACTGACAATCTAATTAATCAATAATAATCATACTTTCTTTAAGATAATAAGGTTATTGCTAATACTGGAGGAGACATGTTTCCCTAACCAACTTTAGTGTATTATGTTCACAAAGTACAACAAGCAGATGATTTTAATTAGGTATTAAGATTCAACCATTTTAGAGAAAATATATGAGATAAAGCAAATGATACCTCAGTGATAAAGTGCAGAGACAGACATTTCAAAAGTATGAAAAATAAGACGAATTCAATATTCAAGTGGCAAATGAAAATGAAAAAACACAAGGTTCATAATCCAACACTGTGTATCTATATTGATGGTATATCCACACGTGTATTATTAATTCCTATCCCAGATAATTCAAATTCTCATAACATAACACCCAAACCTTTTTAGAATTTTCTGAATGAGATTGATAATTCAAATTCTGAAGATAATGTTGCTCCCAGACCTTTTTAGAACCTTCTCAATGTCCTGCAAGGAAGAATCAACCATTGCCATCCCAGAGCATGAAATCCCTTTGCAGTGTTGGCAAATTTCAAAAGAAAAAAAATAGACACCATATTTAGTATTATATGTACACTACAAAATAAATATTTAGTATTATAGTACACAATATTTATTATTCATATGACAATGTAACTTAGGGACATAATAGAATTTCTTCACATGATATCAAAGGTTTCACTAATAACCAATTGGTCAGTGATTTGACAATCAATACCTCTTTTGTCTGTTACATTAATTTTCAATATGAAATGGTGGAGGAAGGAGTGGAGAACCTGTTTTTGTCCACATTTGAATTTCATAAAATTCATAATTTTTTGATGGTGGTTATTAGAAATAAAAAATTCTAAATGAGCAAAAATTCAGGCTTATCAATTCTATTTAGTAAAACCATGCTTGTATAATATAACAAAGCTCACATAGAAAACAAACTTGTCCACCAAACTATCATTGCCTTCATCATTTGGTAATTTTGTTTTCATGATTAAGTTACCAAGAACAAAAAGATAAAAGAACAATGTTGAAGATATAAAAGTCAAAGAAAATTGGATTAGAGAATTTCAGCAAGTAACATATTAAACCTTTTTTTCTCAACCTTGTACTTTGCCTTCACCGCACTCTCCCTCTCCTACACACAATACATAAAAGAACATACCAAACTTCTAAGTGAAATCGTTTTGACATTAGGGTCAATGTCAAAGATTGTTCCATATGGGGTATTATCAAGGTCCTGTCTCACGGAAGACCTGTAAGGTGTACACAACTCTCGTATATTCAAGTCTCAATCATAAATAACTATTGAAAATAAAATATAAGCACCATAGTTTACAAATTAAATAGGGAGAATAACATAAATAACCTGCTTTGGTCATTGCACATGAGGCATAAATATCTATTGGGAGCTCTATATATTCTGAAGAAAATTGCAGTGTTTTTTATTTGGTCCTCAAATGCTAAAGCTATCAAACCAAATGTCCCTATTATGACACTTCTTGATTCATACTCTTCACTACACAACAAGTGAGGATCAACTTCACTTTCATCTAGCCACTCCGCAATCTCTAGTTCAGGTTGCTCAAACAACACTTCTACATCGACCTTGAAAGGTTAAGTTTTAAAGGAAAAATCATCATTGATGTTGTCCTGGGTTTTAAAGTTCATAAAAAAAAGAATGTAATAAATACAACACAAGTTTACTTACTTGTGATGTAGTAATACCAGAGACTTCAATAGTTGATCCACCAATTAGTTTCTCTCCCATTATGCCAACTTTTATTTCTCCAAATAATTTCTCATTGGGATTTGGGGAAGGGGGTAACATGGACTAGAGATAAATACTAATTTAATTGAAAGTTGGAGAAGTTCACTAGCATACCATTTGGATCTGCATGATGAAGGCAACCATGTTCAATTTTCATCAGCAAAAAAAAAAAACATGTCAAATGATAGAGAAAATAATTGGACAGACAGTAGTGATTTGGAACATATATTAACATAAGCGTATATGCTAAAAGTGAAAAGGACAGTATAAGAGAGTGCTAAGAAGTAATATGTAGGATTTTGCTTATTAACAAATTAAATCTCTCTCTAATTATCTAAAAGTCAACTCCAATGAGGGACATACTCCAGACATGGTATTCTAGATTACACCACATGACAACAAAAGCATGCATTACATGTATAGGTAGCCCACTGCAACACAAACATCTCATGTTTACCAGTCTTAATATATAACAATAAAATAAAATCCAATATTAAAATAAAGGGCAAGATTTGGATTTGCATTAGTATAATATGCAGCACATGGCAAAAGAACCTAAATAATACAATTTAAATAAAAAATTACAAATTTGGGGTTGTCTTGAAACTATTTACAAATCTGGGGCAGTTGGTCACGCCCAGAACTGGGCATGACTGGTCACGCCCAGAGCCAGGCGTGACTAGGGGGCAGTCATGCCTGGCTCTGGGCGTGACACGTCATGCCCAGTTCTGGGCGTGACCAACTCTTTATAAGCCCCAAAATTTTACTATTCCCTCACTTTTTACTATTGTGCCTTCTCTCTAAAAAGTTTTGCCTTGTCTCTAAAAGCTCTGCCTTCTCTCTAAAGGTTCTCTCTTGGGTTTTGAGCGATTTATCTCAGCACCGAAACTCTGCCAACAAGTAAGTTAATTTATTAATTATGCATTTTATTAAATATATTATTTTGTTGATTTTTAAATTTGTTAGAGCCATATTATTTATTTGGTATTGTAGAAAACTATTAGATTTTAGGTTATAGGATTTAGTTTAGTTTAGGGTTTAGTGGTAAAGTACAATAATATAAGGCTTAAGTAGAAATCCGTTAAATTTCAATAATTTTAGGTTTATAGGATTGTAGAAAATCGCTAACCCTAGGGAATAGTGTTTAGATTTATAGGACTCTGTTGGAGGTGGAAATGACATGTGGATATGCGATAATCTGAATTTGGATGATGAATTAGAATCCTTTGATCGTTGCTTGAGAGTCTCAGAGTTGGTGGGTATGGAGTGTATAGAACAATACTCGTCAAATCATGTTGCTATGCAATTCAGAATGAATTAGGACATTCTTGGTATATGCTAGCACATTACAATGAGAATCCTTGGATAAGTTATAGTCAGCCAGTAATGGATACAAATTTGTAGTTGGAAATTAGCAATAGTTATATTAAAGTGACATATGAATTATATGAATTCGCTGATATTTCTCTTAATTTTGTTACTTTCACTAAGAGAAATATGAGTGAATTGATATAAATTCATATGTCACTTTAATATAACTATTGCTAATTTCCAACTACAAATTTGTATTCATTACTGGCTGACTATAACTTATCCAAGGATTCTCATTGTAATGTGCTAGCATATACTAGGAATGTCCTGATTCATTCCGAATTGCATAGCAACACGATTTGGCGAGTATTGTTCTATACACTCCATACCCACCAACTCTAACATTCTCAAGCAGCGATCAAAGGATTCTAATTCATCATCCAAATTCAGATTATCGCATACCCACACGTCATTTTCATTGCAACGCTGTAGTAACTTTAGATTCTAGGTTATAGGATTCAGATTAGTTTGGGGTTTAATGGTAAAGTACAATAATTTTTGTTTTTAGGATTTATTTTTCAAATTAAAATTTTTTGAATAAATTTAAGTAGTTCAGTTTAGGGTTTAGGTAATTTATTTGTATTGTAATTTAATTACAATACATTAATTTATTAATTATAAAATTATTTTGATTATATTAAAATAGTCTGATAGATGGTTGATTCATCATCTTCGACGTCTTCATGGTCTGGATCCGATGACGAGGGTCACGTAATGGATCCGAAGACCTATGTTGTGCCTTCCCCGTATAAATGGGGGCTTTTGCGGAGGCGTATCCAGAGAACTCATGTTTCACAGGCTGTGTGGAACGAGGACAGATGTCGTGTGTTAAAGACACGACGTGGTAAGATTTCAGGGGGCCCAGACTGCGACGATATTCCTGCAATCGTTGCAGCGATGTTAGGGCAGGCAGGATTCCTACATGTCGCACGCATGCGACATATTCAGGTATAAATTGTGTAATTGAAGAATTTTACAAATGAAGTAATTCCTATAAGTGTTTTTTATTTATATCTTTGCATACGCATTAATTATTTTAAACTTGACTTCAGATTGATCCTGCGCTTATCAGTGCTTTGGTTGAGCGATGGAGACAAGAGACACATACGTTCCACATGCCGCAAGGCGAGATGACCATCACGTTGGAAGACGTGGCTCGTATATTAGGTTTAGATAGTGACGACGATGTCGTCATCGGAGTGACGTCTGACGACTAGCCCACCATCATTGAGGAGGTCTTTGGTCATCCTGCTCAGGAGGCTGAGGTAAGAGGAGGATTCCTGCACCTGTCCTACTTTGATAGGAATTATACACACTGGGGCGAGGTGGGCGGGGAATTGGTAGAAGTCATAAGGTTTACGAAGACGCACATCGCGCGTATGATTGGAGCATGGCTTCTACTTGACAGATCCGACGAAAGCATTATCAGCTGTCACTATGTCCCTTTGCTGGTAGGGGATATGGCAGATATATCTAGGTATAGTGATGTGTTGCAAACACATCTTAGTTTTAGGCTAGTTTAGGTTATAATTTAATTAAATAGTTAATAAAATAGAATAGAATAGGTTAGTTTATTGTTTATGCTTAATTTAAATCTCATTTCATTACATTGTTGCATTCCAGGGCCAAAAAGAGGAGAATCAAGGCAAAAGAAGGAAGAAAACTAAACTGAAGGACTCG
>PYAF01005613.1:49987-60960 GCA_007407185.1 Glycine tomentella
GGTTTCATGAAGCCTCGGAGTAGTGAAGAAATATAAAAGAAGTTATATAACAAGCTGGATATTTGAGAAAGTAGTGTACTTGTATTATATAAAATTTTGTATCAGAGACATTGGCTATATATATAAGTAACAAATCTTTTGCAGATTTTACATTTTAAAAACGTTACTATTATACGTCTCTTAGAAATTTATCCTTAAGAAAAAATAAAAATAAGTAAATATTTAGGTCGTTACAGTAGCTGTGGGAATTAATTGGTTTCTTCTATTTAGATGTTGAACTGAGCCTTGAACATGTAATGACCCAAATCTGGGAATCATTATGGCTCGTCTCAGGTTGTGAATAAAATTAATTTTAGATCTTGTGCAGGTTGAACTGAAATTGCAAACTTGCAGACACCCTAATTGCTTGAAATGTGAATTGCTTGAATCAATGGTTAATGTTAGGACTATGCTTGCATGAAATGCTTGAATTCTGAATTTTTGGTGGATGTAAGGACCTTAAATCTGGGAATAGATGACCCATCTCTTGCTTGTAAATAAACTAAGTGGTCCAATGGAAGGTGCTTGTTATTGTAAATATCATAAATCCACTGGCCGTTTGTTTTGCTGGAAACTCATTATACTTGGAAATGATGTTTTTGCTGAGATTAAATTTTGTTCTAAATCTGGGAATCCGCATTGGTGACCTATATTGAGATTGATACCTGTGACTTGCCATGTGTATATAATTGAATTGCAGGTACCTGAATTGGAAGTGGGTTTTGTCTGATTATACTGACTTTTCTGAACCCCACTACATCACAGATTGAATAGCCAACACCTTGTGCCTGAAATTGATACTATATTAGTGTTTTGCTTGATCTGAACCACTGAAAAGGACAAATCTGGGAATTAAGCTTATTGACTGATGAATCTACATCTGGCATTGTTCTGAGTTTCAGGGAAAACTGGTGACTAAGGGCAAGAAGAAGAGCACTGCTGCAGGTGGCAGCAAGAGGGCCAGAGTTAATGACTATGATGAGGCCAGATTTCGATCTGCTGAGTGCCAGGAACGCTTTGATACCTGGTACATGCCCAAGAAAATTATTCCAGAAAAGAAGATTCTATGGGAGACCTTACCAGAGGATAACCCTATCCGGGAAGTCATCATTAGGCGGCAGTGGCAACAATTCGTTAGCTTTCCGGAGCCTAGTTCCAGCCTGATTTTAAAAGAATTCTTAGCGAATGTCGATCCAGACACAGTTGCTGCCAGGAGAGTTAGTTGGGTGCGAGGGGTCCTCATTCCTTTTGATGACAGAACCATAGAGAAATTCCTAGACACCAGCTACTCTCCATTCTCTCGCTGTGAGTTTCATCACCTCTTCATGAGCATGCAACCCGACATATTTACCAAGATGTACCGAGATGAGGTGCCTCGCCTAGCTGATCAGATCCAGGATGGGATTACCGGATTATACACTAGCTGAAAGCCCAAACCAGGGCTTGATTACATACCAGAGAAGCTGCGGAAGCATGACCTAGTTGGAGATGCAGCTTTCTGACACCAGTTCATCAACCACACAGTCATTCCTTCTACCAACATGACTGATGTGAACGTAGAGCAGGCTGCATTATTATACACACTTCGAGGTGAAGGTAACCTTCATATTTCCAACATCCTTTCTAACCGTATTTTGCATATGATCCAGGATGCTAGCAGCAAGTCTTGGCTGGCCCATTCATCCCTGATTCTGCACCTGTGTCGCCATGTGGGTGTTGAAATCTTGGACGACGAGCCATTAGACGTCCCGATCTCACCACTTATGGGCCACAAGACCTATTTGGACGCTGTGGAATCAGCTGCTGATGAACAGCTGATCAGAGCTTCAAAGCTCAAACCAGAGGACCTCGCAGCTCGCAGCCCCAGAGATATATCAGCACCAGATGAGCCCCAGCCTGCAGAGCCAATACCACCAGCTCCTCCCACAGCTCCTACACATACACCGCTCTATGAGGATTCTCTGAGTCTTCTAGCCTTCCAGGAGTTTGTGCGTACCCAGATGACCCTCCAGACTCGCATGTGGGAGGCTGTATGCAGGCATCTAGGCATTCCACCCTCTGAGTACCAGCTTCCAGTTACACCACCAACAACAGATATTCCTCCTGGACCCTCAGCTGCAGCAGACACAGAGCCATCCATTCCAGAGCCCCCACAGGCCACAGAGGCTGCAAATATTGATGAGAGAGGAGAGGGAGAGGAGTGACAGGACATCATTATTATGTTTATTGTTTTTTTTTTTGTTTTGGTTATTTTGGATTATGCGTTTGACATTTCATACATTTGGCACGTTTATATTTCTGCATATATATATATATATATATATATAGTACAGTTTTTGATTCAAATTTTTGCAAATAAAAGCTGTTTAGATTAATGTTTCCGTTTGTTTGCGATTTTCCAAATAATGCTGAAATTTTTTCCAAAGTGCTGTGACCTTATTTGTTGTTGCTGGGGACAGCAATTTCTAAATCTGGGAATAGACGCGCATACGCATTATTTCGCAAATCACAGTCAAGGAACAAATGACGTCTAACAGATTTTTTTTTTCAAATATAAAAAAAATAAACAGCACATCAGAATTTTCAGAATACAAGTGAATGGACACAGTAATGGATAGGATTCTTTGATGAAAGCTTGATGAAATGAAACATAACATGAATTGCATGATACATGACTAGAATTGTGATTGTTGGTATGTGATATGCATGTTGAAGTTAAAATGATGCTTGAAATAAAGTCAGCTGAGATTGACTTGAGTTTAAACACCTGTCAGGTTTTGAGCCAAACAGTGGTAATTTTCTTTCCGAGAGACTCCATTTTCATGGTACTCTAGAACTTGAATTGTTTCTCTGGATGCAAGTGTGACTTGATATGATTAAGGCAGATTTTTCTTCTGAAACCAGGGCCAAATTGACTCACCGCAATTATTTTCCATTTGTACCGCTCTGATACCATTAAATGTAACACCCCCGTAGGCCTCCGGTGTGTTATCATTAACAATATCAGATTATAGTCTCATTAACATTAAATCTTATTCAGCGGAAGCTTAGAATTGTTTTTCTTGATTCATTATGTATGGATTCACATATATCAAGCAAACATATAAATAAGGCACATAGTATAAGCCATGCTGATCCAGTTTCTCATAATAACACATAGACAGCTAAGTAAACATTTACAATATACTCAGGAGGAAATTCATCATATCATATCATAATAGTTCTGTACATCCATATACATCAGAGTCCTCACCACCCTGTGGTGGTACAAAAGAATAACTGCCCTCATCGAGGGGATACAAAACTACACAGCCCTTGTCAAGGGTACCAAACATAAACAAAAACAATACTGAGCCTTCAGCTCTCCCTACTGCTTCTCAATCAAGCAGAAATGTCTCTACTCGGGCCTCCTGCCCTGAGATTGCTCTCTTCTGTTTGAAGAGTCACCTGAAATCACAAATCCCCACACGGGGTGAGATACATATCTCAGTAAGCTCAGGGTCCTTGGGAAATCATTCCCACCCTGGCCCACAATTCACAATACAAACATCAGGTAAGCATACATATCCAGTCTATTTCACATCCATGGCAGAGATTCACTCAATGCCTTCAATACCTGGCAGAGATTCACTCAATGCCCTCAATATGGCAGAGATTCACTCAATGCCCTCCACATGGCAGAGATTCACTCAATGCCCTCAACATGGCAGAGATTCACTCAATACCCTGGGCAGAGATTCACTCGATGCCCCCAACATATATCACAACCAGGCACAAATGCACACAGAGTAGAATATGCAACAACCAATGCATGCATTATGAATATGACCATCACTCCCCCGGAGTGTGGTGTGCAACCAAGTGGGAATCAATCCCCAGGGACTCAGAACTTACCTGGCAAGGTATCACTCTGCAAGTCCTTCCCTGGTCTGCGGCTCCGGCCACCAACAGTTCCAAAATCACGCCCTATTCAAGGGACATTCTAATATCAAAACCAATCCACAGATATTCAAACACAGCACATATTATGTACAGAATTCCCCTATCCTAGGGTTCAATCAATCTCAGCCCACACTAGGCTTCTGACAGATCATACAAGGTCTTTCAATACATATACACTTTGGCCAGCATTGGCCCATAATACAAATATCACTGAAACGGTCTGAGTTTCACTCAAAGCACCGTTCAAATAGCCTCTCAGGCTCAACATAGTCATAATCAAGGCTCTAGCATGTCAGAAATCAAACGACAAGTGACCCTACAACAGTCACACATGCATCCACAGAGCCAAGAGTCAAAGTTCACCAATTCAAAAACTGAAAGCTAATCCTTCATCACTAGACAGTTCTAAACAAGATTCTCTACAGAACCCTGGGCTAATTCTAGCCCCAAATCAATTTAAACCACAAAATCCAGAAAACCTCAACTCGCAAAATCAACCGGAGAAACTTAAGTTTCTTACCTCAGTGGCGACCCAAAAGGCTGGAGAACAACTTTCCTTAGCTCTGTAGTCCGTTCTGCGCCTTGGGTTCTTGCCAACACTCAAGTTTCTAAGGGTTTTCTGAGGAAATGGATTTTGCTCAGTTCAAAGGAAAGGATGAAGGATTATAGCTTTCAAATCGGTTATTTCAAGTGTCTAGGTCGTAGAGAGGTGTTTAGGCTAACATATAAGGTCCTAGGAAGCTTGGAACAGTCATTAATGGAGGCTGGGGCATCAGGAGGAAGAAGAAGAAGTTTTTCTTCTTCAAAAATGCGACTGCCCATATATACTCAGCCTGCCCGAGCTCTGGCGCGATCCGCGCCAGCTCCGGTGCTACCCGCGCCAACATGGCAGTTTATGTGGCGCCACCAGCGCCACTCCCACGCCTCCCGCGTCAGCTTCCAGAACCTGTGGCGCCACCCGCGCCACTATGGCGCCATCCGCGTCATACCTTCCCTAACCTATGGCGCCATCCGCGCTACACCTGGTGCTAATCACGTGGAATTCCAGTGAAACGTGGTTTTCCAGACCATTTACCGCGCCATCAGCGCCACCCGTGGCGCTATCCGCGCGGGCTGGAAAACCCCTGGCGGCCATCGCGTGGCTCTGATGCTCTGGGCGTCAGGTTCCAGTGGCTCTGGCGCCATCAGCGCCACACCCTTAACAGGGTTTTCTTCCAAGGATCCCTGGCGCTACCAGCGCGGGATCTGGCGCCAACCGCGCCAGGGTGAGGGTCCTTACAAGGAGCCATGTTAACCGCATCATCAATTCGAAAGCTCCACGCGGATAGCGCCAAACGCCGCGCGATCCGCGCCAAATGCCCAGTACCAGCCTTCCAGCTCGTGGACTCCACGCTATTAGCATGGAGGTTCACGCTACTAGCGCCGACCATTCGAATCTACCGCGTGATCAGTGCGGGATTTCGCGTGATCCGTGCGGAGAAGATCCTGTTGCCTAATTTAAAGTATCTATTTCAAAAATTGGCATTCTATGTAAGTGCTGAGAGTTAAGATTCGCAATAGGGATGTTGGGGTTCTAATTTCTGACTTGATTAGAATGACAGTTGTTCATTGCCTAGGGATAGGGATGCGTGACTGCAGAACTATATAATAAATTCTTTCAATTGCTTAACTTGATAGAATTCACTAAGGGATTAGGTTTTTGATTCAGGTTAAAGGGTTAATTCACTAAGGGATTAGGGGTTAACTAAATTAGGAAAGATTTATTCTCTGAGTAATTAGAATCAATTAAACTTAATAACCAGTTAAGTGAAAGAGGTAGGGACCAAAGGGGGTTGTGCCTGACCACAATTATTCATTCCATTGGTAACGACTCAAACTATTTTATTGTGTTTATATCTTTAAATTCTGTCTTTACTTTCAACACTCAACACACAACAAATTCTTCAAAAATAATTTCTTTTTCCTTTCCAATCGCTGAGACCTAGAATTACTGTGAATTTTATTCCAATCCCTGTAGAGACGATACTCTACTTACCCACTTTATTACTTGAAACGAGCGGTGCACTTGCCGTTTCGCAACATATAGCTGGGGATCCGCTGTCCTCGCACATTTGTTTAGACAAATGTGCGAGTGTACATATCCAGATAGGAGTGACATTGGTGGGTGTCACGTGCTTTTGCAGATATGGGCGTGGCTCAGATTCCACCCATTGCTCTAGCTATACCTTAGCCTACTCACCAGGAGTGGCATTACGGCCACAGGTATGTGTTATTATTTTCTTTTATTAATTAGGTAACAACGAGTCTTATAAGTATTCTAATGTCATTTATTTTAAAATTAGGTTTAATGCTTTAGGGAGGTTTCATCCACACTATCTTCCGTGGTATCGGCTTACGTTCGATTCCCTTGCTCGGGATGAGGTACGTGTTGTTATTTACCTAAGTTTTGGTCGGTTCACTTGGATAATTTGCATTTGTTTTAATCATCGTTCTTTCCTAATTGTATGTTTAATTGTTTTGTTCAGGTGGTATGGCAACCCTATGCAGGCTATCACTTCCTTGGTGCTACTGAGCATGAGCAACTGTTGTGGATGGCTACTAGTCCCATTATATGCTTCCACACAATTGAATATTCTCATCCTGACTAATGCCTGCGACAATTTGGAAGGGATCAGCCAATCCCTCGAAGGCCAAGGAAGTTGAAGGGCGTCCATGACCTATCCCTGCGAAACAAACAGATGGATAATTGGAGTTGTAAGCTCAGACCCTTTATCCGTCGTTGGGGTAGGAGGGACCAGCACATAGAGCTTCCCCCCAACTGACTGGGTTCTTATCACCAAACCATGAGTACATGGTTTGGTACAGGGAGAATGGGAAACGACACATCACTAAGATGGCTGCGAAGATGGCGCGTGGTGTAAGTGTTGTTTAAATTTAATTTGTAAACTAATTTTCATTTTCATGGCGTTATTGTCTAGACTAATGAATTTATTGTGTAATTTGTAGTTTAATGGCTTGGAGATGTTGTACTGTGCCAGTGGCGGCCAGGAGTGGCCTGGATTCAGCATGAATTACTTGCACGAAGAAGTGGGTCGTATTATGTCCATGTTTCGACAGAGCTGTCAGTTGGAGGAGCCAGGCCCACATGCACCCCCATCACAGCTTCAGCATGAGCCACAGGTGTATATGGATGTTCCCCGTGGGCGTCGTGAGGGACATGGACTAGAGCTCGCATTGATGGTTGCTATAGGCCTCCACTGATAGGACCCACATACGGCAGTCAGCCTTTCTATTACCAATCGTCTCAGCGGCCAGACATGGGTATCAGGGGTTCAGTAGCCAGGGTGACATGCCTCCATCGTCAGAGTGGCAATAACAACATGTGTATTGTGTGACTACTTTGGCCATGGCATCACAGGAGTGTGGGACTAGTAGTGACGATTCTGGTGGGGAATAGAGTGTAGAGGAACTTTAGAACCTACTTAATTGTAGTCCGAGCGGTTGTGGAGATTTCCTAGCAGATCTAGAATATGCCACCCCACCTCCTGATTATCCCCGTCCAGCATCGCAGGATCAGATGAATGCATGCCCACCTATATATGCAGCCCCTTCTCAGGCAGGCTCTTCTCAGGTAGCCCCTCCTCAGGCAGCCCCTACTAAGGCAAGATCTTCTCGGCGATGTGGTAGACGGGTGTTGCCCGATCGTCAAGCGCATCATTATCAGTGGCCACTTGAGTCCTAGTGTTTATTTGTGTATTTATATTTGTGTTTATTTATTTTTTGCTTGTAGTGGACTTTATTGAGACATTTATAACAGTTTAACAGTTTTATGCACAACGTGCACCAATTTGTTTTTGGTTTACTTGTTTAGCTTATTATACAATATAAGGCTCGTCATTAGAGACTTAAGAAAGACCATGAGGCATCGACAAATAACATGCAAATAGGGCGGCACTGAACACACCGAAATAGGGCGTGACTGAACACGCCCAACAAATGGAGGCGTCACCGAAGACGCCCTAAGTTAGGCGTGATAGAAAAGGGTGTCACGCCTACATTTGGGCGTCATTGACCCTTACATAAGGATGACCATCCACAACTCCCTCAATCTAAATACTATGGCATTCCTAGGAGAAACAAGTAGTTAGACCATTGCTAACCCAAAATTAGTCTTCATTTTTCCAAATGGATCGATGAAACACAACGAAACAGGTGTTTATTTTGAATGTCCCTTTCCAATACCAATGCGGGTTCCTGATCATTGTTCTTTTCAAACACTAAAGAGTAGGATGTGCGACGCCCTTTTGCTAAGCAGTGACCATTTTGTGGATGAAATCTACTACAGACAGCCATCCGTACGTGCAGGTCAGCAATGTTTTTTTCATTCTTTTCAACTTACCAATGATAACGACATTTGTCTAATGTTAATGTGCAATGAACAAATGTTGAGCGTTGGCCCTATAGAAATATTATGCACCATAAACAGAACACCTGAGGGTATACTCAGCCTACTTGAATCCACCATCGTCCCAACACATGATGCAATGCTATATTACAATGGCAAGTGGAACATATCACAGCAAGGCGATTTTGTGGGATATGCATTCACTGGAACAAATCCAATCAGATTTGAAATTCCTTCAGGATGCGACATTGAAACACTGAAGGATCTAATCAAGCAAGTTGCTCCTCTTGGGCTTCCCCCTTATGGAATTCACAAGTCACAGGTGGTAACAAAATTGTTTTTTAGACAGCCAACCCATTACGCTTATTCAGACAACACAATCGAATATCACATAAAAGAGTTGATAACCGATGCAGACGTGTTAAAGGTGTTAGCTGAATCCAACTACTGTAAGCGTTTTTGCCCAATACGCATCTTAGCTATTTTTAGCAAGCCCATTGCCCAAATGGAAGAAGACATGTCTGCTACACAACATATGTGAAACTGCTAACTAATGTTGTTATTTTTGTATGTCGTTATTCTTATTTTTATTGTTATTTTTATTTGCATTTTATTAAGTAGTTTTATTAAGTGTGGTTATTTTAATTGTTGTTGTTATTTCAATTGATGTCGTTATTGTATTTTTCAATTGACAAATCATGAAAGGCTCAAAATATTTTAAACAAACATCATAAAAAATTCATGAAACAGCACGACAATCAGGACAAGCTCCCTGATTATGTCCAACAGCCTTGCAAATTCCGCATCTGGTGCATCTTTGACTGGTTTCGACTTCGTCCATTTCGTTACAAATTCTAGTCGCCTTTGGACGACCCTTTCCACGCAACATTTCCCTGTCGGGTATGATAACTGGATCATCACTCGGTGAAATAGCACCTTCATTACCAATTGGCTGCCACGGAAATGAGTAGGCCTGCACCAAATTACTTATGAGGAAGACATCATCCACATACTGAAAAGGATTCTGACAAACATGTAAAGCAGCAGTTGCGGCGTGACTACATGGGTATTTGAAGGCCTTAAACTTGCCACATTAGCAAAAACGTTCTCCAAGGTTGACTCAATATGTGGTCTCGCAGCCCTTTAGCACCTCAAATTGTGTTCGATCAAGATTATATGTACGGACGTGGTGGCCTGTAGCAACGGTCTGATTATGCCTCATAGCATTCATCACATTTTTGCAATACTGCGTTGAAGGATCAACTTGTGAAATAGCCGCCTGACCCCTCGTTACAAAATATTCTACCAATCTGCTGTATGTGTGCTTCACCAGAGCAGCGATAGGCATATTTCTTGCTCCTTTCAACACCCTGTTGACTGATTCGGACAAGTTTGTTGTCATATGGCCAAATCTCCTCCCCTCTACATCATATGCACGTGTCCACTTTTCCTTGGGGATGCTATCAATCCATTCTGCAACCTCAAGACTGCTATCACGAAATCGTGCTAACGCCACCTCAAAATGAATCATACAGGGAGTATAACCTGCAAAACAATCATCCCATTAACACTAATCTACTTACGCATATATCCATTTAATATATTCACAGAATTGTTAACCATACCTAAATTCATCAGCGTCTTCTTCAAGCGTTGATTTCTGAACTTTTGATTAAAATTACTGGCAATATGACGAAGGCAAAACACGTGATGAGCATAAGGTGGTTGCCAACCAGGATGATTCGCCACAACAGACAGTATGCTTCGGTGCCTATCCGAAATCAGACAAATGTTTTGCCTTTGAGTAACATGCAAACGAATGTTAGCCAGAAAGTATGACCAGGTTTCCAAGTTCTCCCCATCAACTATGGCAAATGCCAGTGGCAGACATTCGTTATTGACATCCTGAGTCGTGGCAATCAACAATTTCCCTGTATACTTCCCATACAAATGAGTGTCATCAATCTGAATCATTGGTTTGCAAAAATTAAATGCCTGGCAACACTGCCCGAAAGTCAAGAACATGCGATGAAACACACGTTTTCCTCGTACTAGTCGATTTGTCACAAAATAATCATTGGTTTGAATATCATAAAAAGAACCTGGTGAAAAACGAAACATGTAGCCACACCATCGGGGCAAATATGCATATGATTCTTCCCAATTCCCGTACATCATTGCCATTGCTTTCTGCTTCGCAAACCAGGCCTTACGATATGAAACTCTAAATCCAAATGAATGGATGATCCTTTCCCGAACCAATGCAATCGACATAGACGGTTCCTCCCTGATCATTCCTAACAATGCAAATGTAACATTCGCATTAAAATTAACAACCTTAAAGAACCATTATTGAACACATATAGAGGAAATTTAAAAAATACGTACCTGTAAGATTGGGCCTTGAAGCCCAAAGGCATGTGAGAAGAAAAACAAAATTTTCAAAGCGGAAACACACATACCATTCAAGAATCATTCTTTAGGACATAGATGTTACCTTGTTTATATTCGAAATTGATGATCAAGAATAGGCTTGAAGATACAAGCCCTCTAATGTTGATCCACACCACTTCTTGTCAAGACTCAA
>PYAF01005614.1:1933-40080 GCA_007407185.1 Glycine tomentella
GAACACTTAAACCCTACTCACCCCATAAACCCTAATCACAGTATTAACACTAACCCTAAATCCTAAAACGTCAACACAACAAACCATGAATCTAAACCCTAAACTAAACTACAATACCTAAAACATTAGTCACTAACCTAATATATATGTCGCTAACAAGTTCGTATGATCCAAACAATTTTCTTATTTGATAATACAAAAAACTAAATACAAAGCACAGTCAGTTAAATCGACTTACTTGTCAGCAACGCTTCGAATTCGACAGGGCTTCGCTTCAGAGGATATCAAGACCCAAGCTTTAGAGAGAAGGCAGACCGATTTTTAGAGAGAAGGCGGAATGGATCAAATGCCATTTGCAGGGGCAATATATAGGGATTTGGGGGGCCAAACACGCCTTGCCAGGGCGTGTTTAAACACGCCTAGCTAGGGCGTGTTTAAACACGCCCAGGCAGGGCGTGTTTGGCTGCCCCAAATCCCTAATTATTGCCCAAACAGCCCCCTTTTGCTAATTAATTAATTAAATAATATTATTTTTAAATTTTTGCCCACATTTCATCTATTGTAGTTAAACAAAGAAAGAGAAGAGAGAGAAATACAAGTGTTTGAAGCCAAAAACAATTCATATATTATATTTTTTTGACAAAAAAATAATTCATATATTATTATTCAGTTTTGAGACATAATCATTTTGAAGTGAAAAATATTCATGGTCACCTACATTTCTCTGAGAATCAGAAGGCCATTACCGGACACATCACACGGTAGGATTTGTTTAAGATTATCAGAACTCAAGAGTTGCTATGCAACGCTAATGGATATTGTATTAAAAAAATGAGCACGGAAACGTTTATTGATTGTAAATTTTAAAATAAACATTTAAATTTGCTAAATATATAACCAACTATTACAAATATCAGTATTTTTTTTTTTAAAAAAAAAAAAGATGAATAGAGGAGTTATCTCCGCAAAATCTTGTAGTCTTTACTCCTCTCTTCCTTCCTCAAGTGATATATATATATATATATATATATATATATGGTTGCTGACAAGTCACTACAATCACAGAATGGAATCACTGCATTTGTAAATTTGTCTGCTATATAAAAACCTAGCCCGTGGCTGTCTTATAACTGTTTAAAAATTTATTTCAATTAAATTGTTTTTTATTAATTAAAATTGATTTAAAGTGAACTGATTTATATTTGAATTGAAAGAAGTTTGCAATATAACTTGGAGTAAATTTTTAGCATGTAAAAATTACTTTTTATTACTTTTAGCAAACCAAGATTTTGTTTCAAAATCAATTTTACCTTTTTTGATTAGTAAATCAATTTTACCTAACAATAACTAAACATTTATCTGGATTTTTACAAAGAGAAATGATGTTTGGTACGAATTTTAGTACACAAATGTTATGCACGAAGAACATGGGATATTTTTGTCAACTTTCCTAATTTTATTTATGTTTTAAATTGCATATATAATTATCCAATAAAATCAAAATCAAGACAAGTAGGATTCCTAAGATGGCAAAAGACTTTGGTACAAAATATCAATACTCTTTAATTTACAAAACCATGTTTGACTGAAGTTAAAATTAATTCTCACAATTCCCACTGAAACAAAAACACGTTCTAAAAACACTACTAGCATGTTTAGTTTGCCTTTACTTTTTATTAAAATTAATTCAGATTTTTTTTTATGTTGGAGGCAAAATAACACAGATTAATGTAATTGAAGTGAACATTTTTTGTAAATTAATATCATATATCATATTTGTAAGTTTAAGGAATCAATAAGATATAATTTAATTATTTATCAATCAGATAAAACATTATCAACATAGCATGTAATTCTTTGATGTATTAAATTTTTGGACTTAAACATATTTTTAGTCTTTTAAATATGGGATATATTTTTTTTAGTCCCTAAAATTAAAAGTTTTTTTAGTTCCTCAAAATTCATTAATGTATTTTTTTAGTCCTTTCCTTAAAATGTCTTAATGGAATCCGTAATATTTTGTAACTTAATCTTTAAATGTGATTTTTGACTTTTTTTAGCTTTTAGAAGACCTAAAAAAATAAATAAAAAAAATTGAGTGTTTCTAAACATCAAAACTCATTATTCAAAAAATTCTCATGCCCCAAACAATGAGATTAAAAGAAATACTCCCCCTCCTCAAAATAATCAGATACATTGAATTCAAGAACAAAACCCCTATGTTTTGCCAACAATTGAACCCTTACAACCTACATCCAAAGCTCCCCTTCCTCAAAACAATTGAGCACAAAACAAATCATAACACCACTAGCCTCAAAAGACCAGTCAACATTATCGAAACCACCAACATGCACATTAGCCCCTTCCCCAATATCAACACTTTCCTTAGGTTCAAAAGATAAACCAAGCAAAAGCATGATAAAACGATGTGCAAAGGTTGTCTAAAGTGATTGTTATTGATAGAGATTTAGCCTTGACGAATGCAGTGAAATATGTATTTCCTAAAGCTAGTAGTTTATTGTGTCAATTTCACATTGACAAAAATGTGAAAGTGAAATATAAGACTTACATTGCTCCCAAAGAGGCATGGGACTAGTCATGGATGCATGGGATAGTGTGAAAGATTGCCCTACTCAATTTGAGTATGAGGAACGTGTCAAGATGTTTGAAATTGTATGTTTACTGTAGGAGTACTTTGTCAAGTATGTGAAGAATACATGGTTGATCCCTCACAAGGAATGTTTTGTAAAAACATGGACAGATAAAGTAATGCACTTAGGGAACACTGTGATGACCCTTAGTATGGCGCGGTTGGCGCCAGATCCCGCGCAATTAGCGCCGGGATTATTCAGCAGAAAACCCTGTGAGGGGTGTGGCGCGGGTAGCGCCAGGTTTGACGCGGGTAGCGCCAAACCCACTGGAACTTGACGCCCAGAGCGCCAGTACCACGCGAGGGGTGCCAGAGGTTTCCCAGCCCTCACGGTTAGCGCCATGGGTGGCGCTGATGGCGCGGTAAGTGGTCTGGAAAACCAATTTGCACTGGCTTTCCACGCGATCAGCGCTAGGTTCGGCGCAGATGGCGCCATAGGCCAGGGGAGGTTGGCGCTGACGGCGCCAGTGTGGCGCGGTTAGCGCCAGAGGTGGCGCGATCGGCGCCAGACCTCGGGCAGGCCCAGTATAAAAGGCCAAAACGCGAAAATTGAAAGGGAGAAACAGTTCTTCTTCCTCTCCACGCCCACACCTCCATTGGAGACTTGCCCAAGCTTCCTAGGACCATTTTCCTTGACCCAAACACCTCCCAATGACCTATAAACTTGTGAGAAACATCTTAAGAGCTTAAATCCTTCATCCTTTCTTTTGAAAAGCCCCTTTGAGTGAGAATCCATTTCCTTCAAGGGAAAACTCAGAAACTTGAGTTTGGCGGAAACCCAAGGCGTTTTACGGACACCAGAGCTTGAGGAAGCTGTCCTTCAGCCTTTTTGGTCGCCACTGAGGTAAGAAACTCGAGTTTCTCCGGTTAATTTAGGATTGGGGGTTTTCTATGAATAGTGACCCAATTGAGCTTGGGCTAGAATTAGCCCAGGGTCCTGTAGAGAAACTTGTTTAGAGCAATATAGTGATGAAGGGTTAGCTTTCAGTTTTTGATTTGGGGAACTATGAATTTTGGCTCTGTGGTTAAATGGGTGGCTTTTGTGATAAGTCACTTGTTGGGTTTATGACCTGCCAGAGCCTTGAGTATGTTGTTCTGAGCCTGTGAGGCTAGTTGGACGGTGCCTTTGATGAGGGTTGACCGTTCCAGAGATATATTGAATTATGGGCTGAACTTGATAAACCCTAAGTTAGAGGATTTTTGTTTTCCTGTGATTGGATGCTGGTTGTTTTTGGTATTGATATAAGCCTATATGCCTTGATTAGGGCTTGACACTGTGGGTGTCGGTGACGGGTGCCACAGAGTACGGAGAGAACTGCAGAGCGAGGCTTTGCCAGGTAAGTTCTTGGTCCCTGGGGATGATTCCCGCTTGTTTGTGTCACTCCACACTCTGGAGGAGTGTTGGTCATATTCATGATGCATGCATTGGTTGTTGCATTCCCATAATAATATGTATATGCATCTATGCTTGAGAAATGTATTATGCCTGTTATTAGATCTTCTGGCCAGTAAGATAGATATGGACCTCCCTAGGAGATGGTTTTCCTCCTAGTTTGGTTGGCTCATGGTTGATGATATCCCAGGGGATCGGTGATCCTCTAGACCAAGGGAATAGGTGTGTCCCGTCACGGTTGATTGCCTATTCTCGGAGGTACCATATACGTGCATCCATGAGTAAGGGGTAGCTCCCGATGGGATGGCACGGGTGTGAGTTCCGGTCTCACACTGAGGTTAGGCGTCGATGATATCCGCCGTACATAGAGCAAGATGAATGCTCATATGATTATGAGGGTCGGGTGGCCATTTGTTTGTGACTGCTTGATGTATGTATCATGGAGAGTGGGCCAGGGTGGAGGAGATATCTCCATGGACCCTGAGCTTACTGAGATGTGTATCTCACCCCGTGTGGGGTTTATATGTTTCAGGTGACTCTTCTGGCAGAGGAGAGCAGTCTCAGGGCAGGAGGTCCTAGTAGAGACGTGTTTGCTAAGCCAGATGACAGAGAGAGAGAGCTTGAAGGCTCGGTTTTGTTTTGATTTTTGTTTGTACCCTGAGAAGGGAAGGTGTGTGTATACACCTGAGAGATGTATAGTTTTGTATACCCTCATGTGAGGGCTGTTATTCTTTTGTATCACCACTGTGTGGTGCTAAGACTGATGTATATGTATATGTACATAACTGTTGATGTATGATATGAGTATTTCCTCCTGAGAATTTTTGTGATTTATATGTCTATCTGCCTATATCATTGTACGGAAAACTGGATTAGCAGGGGTGTTTATATTTCTGATGTGTATATTATTTGTGTTTTGTTCCATTCCATACATAATGAAATCAAGAAAAGCGATTCTATGCTTCCGCTAAGTTTTAATTAATGTTAATGAAGCGCTAATCTGATATTGTTAATGATAATACACCGGAGGCCTACGGGGTGTTACAAACACAATAGGCAACATGTATTTTTAACATAAATTAACTTATTATGAAAATGTGTAATATATTGAAACTAATGTTCGGGAGTTTGTTTATTAACAGAGTTGAGTTTGCGCATTGGAGCTTTAAAAGGTTAATTCAGAATAGCACGGAGGACTTGTGTAAATGTTGGTATGCCATGAACAACTTGATCACATTACAACATATTGAAATTAAAGTCTCATTTGAAAAGAGTATTCATTTTATGGGTCACAATCATAATGTAACATTGTATAAGAGATTGCACAGATTCATTTCAACGTATGTTCTTAATCATATTGAAGATGAATTGGATCGAGTTAAGTTTGTTGGTATTGATAACAGTTATTCTGGATGCATTATAAGATATACACATAGTCTCTTTTGTGCATGTGAACTAGCTAGGTGTCGCAACCTATCCGGCCGACGACGGGGACGGCGATGAAAAAAGAAAATAAAAGCATTCCCTAAAAAAGGGAAAACTAGAGGGAGTCGCCACCAACGTTTATTTAAGGAAAACGTCGGAAAAACCAAAAGATAAGGCATGGTCTACGATTTTAGAGAAAAAGAGTTCGGGAGTCATTTACGCACGGGGAAGGTGTTAGCACCTCACGCGTTCGTCATGAGGACGGCAGCCTTTAATTGAGTGTGCTAAAAATAAAGTGACTTTTTAATTATTTGTTTTTCCTTAAGAATGTGATTTATGTTTGTTTTATTTTTGCTTATTCATAAAAAGAAATCAAATTTTTATTTTTTAGAAAAGAGAAGATTATATATTTTTTTTTTTGGTTTTTTAGGTCGACAAGGGGTTTGCCCTCGCTCCTACGTATCCCCAAGTGCAATGAGGAAATCAGACTTACGTAGTTCTTTTTTTTGAAAAGAGCTTGATTGGATTGATTTTATTTTTTTAAAAGATTTGTTTCAATTGTGAAAAAGAGTCGTTAAGGCATTGGACCTTGAAATGACGTTAAATTTGAAGAAAAAGCGGTGAGAATCGCTTAAGGCATTGGACCTTGAAGCGATCTCAAGTAAAATGTAATTTTTATAAAAAGGAGAATTGAGCGATCATTTATTTGAGTATTTTTAGCTTCTTTTTTTTAGAAAAGATTATTGATTTGTGATAAGCTCTATGAAATCAAGCAAGTCAGAGACCCAGCATGATATTCACAAATCTATCCACACGTTATTGAAACACTACCAAGCGAGTCGGAGACCCAGCATGGAGTGCACGAAACATAAGCGCATACTAAATAAATACATAACATCACGTAATCAAATAAATAAAATGGAAACAGAAAGGGATAGAATAGAAATGGGGAGTACACTTAGTAATTAGGGGTGCATATAGTAAGCACAGGGGGTGCAATCAGCATAAATTATTTAAATACAAAAATGGGCTAGGTCCAGCAGATATGGGTGCATTTATGAATATAGGGGTGCAAATAGCATTCTATGCATTGCTCCAAAGTAGGCTAGGCCCAACTGCTGAGGGGTGTGCAATTATGAAAAAGGTGGTGCAAACAGTAATATATAGGGGTGAACTTATTAAACATGGTGCAAAAAGCAACTTTTTTTTCTTAGGTTTAGAACCGGGTCGAGTGACCCGGCTCAACTTGTTTTCGTCTCCTCCACAGCAGCTGCACGAAGAATAGGGTTCTCCCCCTTTTCATGGTGGTTTCACAACTTCCTAGGCCACCACCATGGAGGCCGGTGGGAGGGAGGGCCACCACGGTGTGGCCAGCGGTGCGCAGTGCTCGGTGGTGGCCGGTGGTGCACGGTGGTTACACAGAAAAAGCTTAAAAATCACAACCCATGGGGAGGAATATGAACAATCATGCCAAAACGGAAAAAAAAAATAAAAAAGAAAAACTGCAACCAATCAATAGCAAATAAAAGGAAGAAGAAGCTATAAAAAAAATTGAGAGAACAAGAATCCAATGAACCAAAACGTAGAAGAAGAAAAAGAAAGAAAGAAAAAAAGAAGAGAAAAAAAACAAAGGAGAGGAAAGGGGGAGAAAGAAAATGTAGAGAGAAAATGAGGGGGAAGGAAGAGGGTCACCTCTGACCCCACGACGGCCAAGTGTCAACATCGGAGTGGTCAATATGTGTGCTTCAGGATCCGCGCCTCTTCTTCAGCCTTCTCTCCACATTTAATTTTTTTTTCTACTGTTGCCTTTTTTTCCTTTATACGTAGGATTTCTTAACCTAATGGGCCTTATGGCCCTTTTTCATTTTTTTTTGCTCTTTGGTTTTTTTTTTTTTCCTTTTTGTTATCTTCTTCTTCTTTTTTTTAAATCTACTACTTATTATTTTATTTCTTTTCTTCATATATTTATGTATTTTTGTTATCCTTTTTTTTTATTTACTACTCTTTATTATTTATTTATTTTAAAAGCTGTTATCTATTTTTCTTTTTCTTTCATTTTGTTCTTTTTTTTCTTTTTACCATTTTTCTTTTCTTCTATAATTTTTATTTTTTCTTTCTTCTTTTTTTTTTATTTTTCTTTGTACCCGAACAAAATTAGGGTATGACAGCTACCCCTCTTTACTTATCCTTTATTGAAAATAAAAGATAAGCAAAGACAAAGACACTAATTTTGTTCGAGTGAACCTTAGAAAGATAACGTCATGAAAAAGGAGAAACTTTGGAAAAATAGGATTTTGTGTATCAACAAAACAAAAACTTTGAGTTCAACTGGACAAGACATGAAAATGAATCTTGTGAAACAAAATGTAGAGGACATCGAGTCCTATGAAATGTACAAGCTGGGAACGTTGAGTCCTATGAAATGTAAGATGATGAGGACATTGAATCCTATGAAATGTAAATGACTGAGGACATTGAGTCCTATGAAATGTAAAGGAACTGAGGATGTTGAGTCCTATGAAATATAAAAGACTGAGGACATTAAGTCCTATGAAAATGTAAAAGACTGAGGACGTTGAGTCCTCTGAAATTGTAAAAGACTGAGGACGTTGAGTCCTATGAAATGTAAAAGACTGAGGACATTGAGTCCTTTGAAAATGTAAAAGACTGAGGACATTGAGTCCTATGAAATGTAAAAGACTGAGGACATTGAGTCCTTTGAAAATGTAAAAGACTGAGGACATTGAGTCCTATGAAATGTAAAAGACTGAGGACATTGAGTCCTATGAAATGTAAAAGACTGAGGACATTGAGTCCTTTGAAATGTAAATGACTGAGGACATTGAGTCCTTTGAAAATGTAAAAGACTTAGGACATTGAGTCCTATGAAATATAAAAGACTGAGGACATTGAATCCTTTGAAATGTAAATGACTGAGGACATAGAGTCCTATGAAATGTAAACGAATAAGGATATTGAGTCCTTTGAAAATCGCCAACAGGTTGTAGTACCTGGAGGCTCAAACCTGTAAGAAGGTGAGATGTTGACTCTCATAAAAAGGTCACTTATTTCAAACTGGATCTTAAAGTCTAATATGAGGCATATGAGTTTTGGAATGCATATTGATGAATGAAAAGAAAATGTGAGATTTGCCCTGAAATGCAGTGAATGTGGGCTTTGTACCCAGAAATGGAATACGACTGTTTGTGAGTTATGAAAATGAGATATGTCGAACTTCAACATTCTGGTATGAGACTTAAATCGTGCAATGCTCATAACATTCTTTCTCTCTCATACTTTGCCGATTTTTTTGTTTTTTTTTAATAAACATAGATTGACTGTTTTTTTCTAAAAGATGTGATGATTCATGCAACCTCATCCTGATTTTTGTAAATCTCTTTGGAGACTCCATCAGAGTGTATGTTTTGTTTGGTCCAATTGCTTGGCAATTTTGGAAGATGGCAGTGGAGCCATTTGACGCTTAATCAATCAACTGAAATATTGATTCCATAATTCGTCCCTCTTTATTTTTACTTTGATTGCTCTACACAGCAAGGAAATATAAGGCTTCGGGATTGACCGTGTGAACCATTGAAAGATGGCAATGGATATTTACACCTTGGTATATGACCAAGTAAAACTTTCCTGATTTAAGATCATAGAGGAATGCCATGAGTCCATCGATCCCGTTGAAGCTTGATGATATGGGCTGGTCCCGAAAGGATTTATGCAATAAAGACTTTCCTTGGATTCGAAATGAACCCTAGGAACTCTGCATGAGCGACTAACGTTGAATGAGCCCCAATTGCCTTCGGGCATCTTTCACAAGCTCATTGTTGAATGAGTTTCTCAAATGTTCAAGTGTGAACCTTGGGGTTTTTTATATCCTAACAATCAAAAGCGAGTACATGTTTCATTCCAGAATCCAAACTGAAAAGTGAAATTTGTCTTTCCTTGATCCACATGGGCTTTATTGGGCTTGTAACGTGGCCAGGGGTTAAGAGGGCTATGAAAGAAAGGTCAGAGAGGCTCAAAAGTGTTTAAGGGTTACATAGCATAGGAACCTTGAGCGTTTTGTTTGTACTTTTATTCATTTAAGCTTTTTGGGTTAGGCTTTACTCCATTTGTCTTATGCATTGACAATCATTGCACTTTTGTGCATTCCTTGTGAAACTTGGAGAACTTTTGTCTCTTTTGCTTTTCTCGCCTTTGGCGGATTTGCTTTCTTTAACATCATTTGGGGCCCAACCTAGAGCTTAGTATACCTCAAGCATATGTTGCTTGTATTGCTCTTCCTGCCAGTTTGACAGTGGTTCCTACTCTAGGTTTTTATTTTATAACTACTTTTGGCTCGGAGTGGGTAGCAAAGGATAAATTAGTGTTTGGGATGAAGAAACATGGCCATGTGTCATTTCAAATCTTGACTAGAGACTTTTTCAGTTTGGATTTTGGGATAAAACCTCTGATAAACAAACGCTTGTGATTTTTTTTTTTTTACTTTTTTTTAATACACACCCTAACTTTTGCCTAGGTCGCCCTTTCGGGTTTTCAACCTACCGGGTTCGAACTTCTTATTTGCCCCTAGGTTCGCTTGGAGCTCGTGCATGGTATCTGTCATTGCCCCGATGTAAGGTTTGGAGGCATCTGATGTTATCGTCTGTCATGCCTTTGTCGCAAGAAGAAATGAAAGAAAAGAAGAAATGAAAGAAACTATGCAGGCCCTCAAAAGAGAATTTTCAAGGGCGAGATATATTTAAAAGATTTTCAATTGATAGATGAAGCCAAATGACTCACTATTCACAAAACTTTTAAGAAATACAAGATGAGGTCGCATGCATGTCTGTATTTATTATCTGATTTGAAACACAGTCAATCAAATGTTTATTCAATTTTACTCATTGCTTACGGCACCCCCACCAAACGTGTAGAACTCGCAAATTTTTGATTAGGCAGACTTAGAGATCAATTTTGGAGCGCAAGTCACATGAGCAAACAACCAACGACATATATTCATATTCCAGTGAAAGTTGAATAAATGTGCAAAGATATAATCGTGAGGAAAATGAGATGATGTCATCAAATTCGTCCATACTACTAATATTGCAATTGTTGTTTACAATAATAGCATAAACATGAAAATCCTAATGAATCTCTGGAAATGTCCAAAAGAAAACCTTCAAATTGCCCCTAGCATCAAAGATAGTATTGCTTGATTTCATCAGAATTCACAGGCGAAGGCAACTCTTCACCCTCCATGTTTGTGAGTATCAGTGCTCCACCTGAGAAAGTCTTCTTCACCATAAAAGATCATTTCTCTCTCTTCAATTCATATGTCTCTTGATTCTCTATAGCACTCACAGAAGAACTCCCATGGTTTGTGAGTGGGTTAGCTTGCAAATTGGGATTATCTTCTTGAAATTTCAGCCAACTTGCATCAATCAAACTTTGCACCTTATGTTTCAGAGACATACAATGCTCAGTGGAATGCCCCGGGACTCCACCATGATAAGCACATGCCACATTCTGGTTGTATCCTCGAGGGAATGGAGGTTGAGGAATCTTTATTGGGTTTATTGTTGCCATTGCATTGCTAAGCAAATATGGGAGTAAGTCACCATATGATATTGGGATTGGGGTGAATTCTACAGGCTTCCTTTCTGGAAAATTCCTTCCCTGGTTGTTGTTTTGGTTGGCATTAGGTCTTGGTAGTGCAACAAGTAGATTTTGTGGCCGGTTTAGGGGTGGCCTTTGTGGTTGATTGGGTGTTCTTGATTGATAGGGTGGTGGGTAGTGGGCAGGACTGATATTGGCTGAGTAGTGATATTGCTGGGAAGGATGATGGTATAGGGGATTATAAAGGGCTTGTGGAAAGTTTGGCCATGTGGGAACAACAGTTACAGCATGAGCTTCTCCCTTATTCTTCCTCTCGCCACTCATCTCGAGTCCTTTATTACTAACGTTCGCAGAAGCAACATGATTAAATTTTCCTTTCCTCCGACCTACTTCAATTCTCTCACCAGCAAACACTAGATCTGCAAAATTTGAAGGCATGTAACCTACCATCTTCTCGTAATAGAACACGGGCAATGTGTCCATTATCATGATTATCATCTCTCTCTCCGCCATGGGGGATACTACTTGAGCTGCCAGGTCTCTCCACCTTTGAGCGTATTCTTTGAAAGATTCATTATCTCTCTTGCACATGTTTTGTAGTTGCACTCTATCTGGAGCCATGTAAGAATTGTATTGATACTGCCTAATGAAGGCATCCATTAGATCTTTCCAGAAGCGAATCCGAGAGGGTTTCAGGTTAGTATACCAAATAACAGCTGCCCCAGTCAAACTTTCCTGAAAGAAATGCATAAGCATCTTTTCATCCTTCGCATAGGCCCCCATCTTCCTATAGTACATCTTCAGGTGGTTCTTCAGGCAAGTGGTCCCCTGGTATTTAGCAAAGTCTGGCACCTTGAACTTCGGAGGAATGACCACATCAGGTACTAAGCACAATTCTGACATGTCAACAAAACTATAATTTTCTCCTCCTTCAATGGCCCTCAACCTCTCCTCTATATGATCAATTTTTTTCTTCTTAGCTACAACAGAAGGCTCTCCTCCCATCACGAAATGAAAGGGTTATGATGGTGGTTGATGCTGAGGAGTTCCGGAGCATTAAGCACATGGGCACCAGAAAAAGCATGCCCTTCACTAATATATCCTGGATAAACCCCAAAATCATGTAGAGTGTGGTCTTGGGGAGCTGCATGTGTTTCTTCGAAGACTTGGGGAACATGGGCATGAGTATGATCGGGTAGAGGTTGTTGATTCTCAATGAGTACAAGTGCAGAACTACAAATATTCTCACCAGGAGCGTATACAACAAAAGGTGGCGTGTAATTGGGAGGCAAACCATATGGTGGAAAAGAAGACTTGCTTTGGATCGGGACATAGTGAGGCTCATAAGCGCTTGCCATCGCCTCGCCTCCTTGACGTACCACACCTAAGACTGGACTACTCTCTTGATTGGAAGCGGACGGATGAATAGGGTCCCTCTCAGTGGAAGTACTGACAGTAGTGGTGGTGGTGGCATTGACCTCCATCATCTTCCTCATGCTCATCATCACCTCCATCATTGTTGTCATTTGCTCTTTCATAGCTTCCATATCAGCCTTCATTTTCTTTTGTACTTGTTCTATGTCACTCATTATTGTAGTCTTGGCACGCTTCTGGTATGGGTGTCATAAAGCACAATCTTTCTTTCTTAACACAATGGTTACTTTTTTCTAATTTCCAGGAAAGAATATAATGAGCGATGCATAATAATGCGGCAAAACAAATAAACATGAATGCATGCAAATGATAACTTGTTGAAGTATTGCGAATTTTACACAGAACGCTCAATAGAACATAAGGTCGAATAAACTCTAATTTTCATGAAAACAAAATTGTTCATTATATCTTATTAGAGTCAAAGTTCATTTGGAAATAAAACACAAGCACATCAACGGTTCTCAATTATTTAAGTTCGCTCAACCATGTGCGAGCAATAGTCAAAGAGGCTATGAAAACCTGATCCATCCACTGCCCCAGCTTTCGCAAGCTGGCTACTTCCAGACTTTTTACCTTGACTTGATAAAACATTGTCTTAAAAGACTGTGCTTGGTTCGACCCCATGTTCCAAGTAATAGAAATTTTTACCTTCAATACTTCGATAATCTATCATAGAAGAAATATGATGAATGAGTATGACATACTTATGTTATGCATGATAGATGTATTTATGAGATTAACGCAAGACGCACGGAAAAATCACCCCTTCTTGCTATCAAACGTGTTGGGTACCATGCTCATGTGGTCTTTGATCACTTTCAAGAAAAAAAAGAGTGTATAACCCCGACATGGGTTGTTTATGGACATGACCATGGTACTCAACACACGTAACCAAGAATACGGTGTAAGCTTTCGCGCTTCATTACGACTTTTGGCAACACAGAGGAGAATGCAAGACATGAACGAATATATCTTTGAATCATGCATGAATGAACATGGGATGCAAATGATGACAACAAAATGTATGAAATTGCTGGGACAAGCAACATTCTATATGAATATGTATGAAAATGCAATGACTTATGCAGTGCATGAATATGACAAATGATGAATGCAAAAATGATATTCCTTGCGATGCTATGAAGAGACGCATGATGTGATGAAGGAAACAAGGTGGGGTGAGTCTGCTCCGTGCCCCTAATTTAGGAACCTAGCAGAAAAGGTCTAAAAGTCCACTATTTAGTAACAACTTCCAAGTGTAGCTTCATGTAACCTCATCGGCTTCTAGAGATATCATCCTCTTATGTAATGATAATGCGGCGATAGGGATTACCAACGGCAATGCACCACAAAAAGAGGAAAACTCTAGATGAGGCTCACTGTCATCAAGCGAGTCGGAGACCTAGCATAAACCACAGATCGACCTCCACTCCCTATGACTCACACAGACCCGGGTATAGGGCCCAATATCTTAAAGTGTGTGCAAAAAGTGTAAGTGTCGTGTGTGAACGGAGCAACCTAAGAATTACCCAATCCCACCTGCAAAACAATCAGAGAATTCCCAAGCAGATACAAAAAGTATAACACATGTTGTCTACCCTAGAATTCAATGATGTAATTTATTTCTAATCACAAAGGCGTAACAACATAGCAAATGGTATATATAAAAGCATGAGCGAGACAAAGAATAAAAATGAGATCGAAGCAAAACCACGAACTGAACATTAATGGAGTGAAACGATAACAAACAAGAGCACAACGAAAAGAGAAAAAAAGAAAAATAAATAAAGAAAAAGTCACGAAAAAAATGCACACTCGATCAAATGGCTTAACTCTCTAATCGGTCCCCAGTGGAGTTGCCATCTGTCGCAACCTATTCAGCCGACGACAGGGACGAAGATGAAAAAAGAAAATAAAAGCATTCCCTAAAAAAGGGAAAACTAAAGGGAGTCGCCACCAACGTTTATTTAAGGAAAACTTCGGAAAAACCAACAGATAAGGCATGGTCTACGATTTTAGAGAAAAAGAGTTTGGGGGTCATTTACGCACGGGGAAGGTGTTAGCACCCCACGTGTTCGTCATGGAGACGACAGCCTTTAATTGAGTGTGCTAAAAATAAAGTGACTTTTTAATTATTTGTTTTTCCCTAATGTGATTTATGTTTGTTTTATTTTTGTTTATTCAGAAAAAAAAATCAAATTTTTATTTTTTAGAAAAGAGAATATTATATTTTTTTTTTGATTTTTTAGGTCGACAAGAGGTTTGTCCTCGCTCCTACGTATCCCCAAGTGCAATGAGGAAATCAGACTTACATAGTTCTTTTTTTTAAAAGAGCTTGATTGGATTGATTTTATTTTTTTAAAAGATTTGTTTCAATTGTGAAAAAGAGTCGTTAAGGCATTGGACCTTGAAACGACGTTAAATTTGAAGAAAAAGCGGTGAGAATCGCTTAAGGCATTAGACCTTGAAACGACATTGAATTTTGAAGAAGAGCAGAGAGAATCGCTTAAGGCATTTTGACCTTGAAGCGATCTCAAGTAAAATGTAATTTTTGATAAAAAAGGAGAAATGAGCGATAATTTATTTGAGTATTTTTAGCTTTTTTTAGAAAAGATTATTGATTTGTGATAAGCTCTATGAAATCAAGCAAGTCGGAGACCCAGCATGATATTCACAAATCTACCCATGCGTTATTGAAACACTACCAAGCGAGTCGGAGACCCAGTATGGAGTGCACGAAACATAAGCGCGTACTAAATAAATACATAACATTGCGTAATCAAATAAATAAAATGGAAATAGAAAGGGATAGAATAGAAGTGGGGAGTACACTTAATAATTACGGGTGCATATAGTAAGCACAGGGGGTGCAATCAGCATAAATTATTTAATTACAAAAATGGGCTAGGTCCAGCAGATATGGGTGCATTTATGAATATAGGATTGCAAATAGCATTCTATGCATTGCTCTAAAGTGGGCTAGGCCCAACTACCGAGGGGTGTGCAATTATGAAAAAGGTGGTGCAAATAGTAATATATAGGGGTGAATTTATTAAACATGGTGCAAAAACAACTTTTTTTTTTTAGGTTTAGAACCGGGTCGAGTGACCCGATTCAACCCATTTTCGTCTCCTCGACAACAGCTGCGCGAAAAATAGGGTTCCCCCCTTTTCATGGTGGTTTCGCAACTTCCTAGGCCACCACCATGGAGGCCGGTGGGAGGGAGGGCCACCACGGTGTGGCCGGCGGTGCGTAGTGTTCGGTGGTGGCCGGTGGTGCACGGTGGTTACACAGAAAAAGCTTAAAAATACAACCCATGGGGAGGAATATGAACAAACATGCCAAAATGGAAAAAATAAAAAAGAAAAACTACAGCCAATCAATAGCAAATAAAAGGAAGAAGAAGCTATACAAAAAACATGGAGAGAACAGGAATCCAATGAACCAAAACGTAGAAGAAGAAAAAGAAAGAAAGAAAAAAAGAGAAAAAAAAAACAAAGGAGAGGAAAGGGGGAGAAAGAAAACGTAGAGAGAAAATGAGGGGGAAGGAAGATGGTCACCTCTGACCCCACGACGGCCAAGTGTCAACGCCGGAGTGGTCAATATGCGTGCTCCTGGATCTGCACCTCTTCTTCAGCCTTCTCTCCACACTTAATTTTTTTCTACTGTTACCCTTTTTTTTTACTTTATACGTACGTTTTCTAAACCTAATGGGCCTTATGGCCCTTTTTCATCTCTTTTTGCTCTTTGTTTTCCTTTTTGTTATCTTCTTCTTCTTTTTTTTCAATCTACTACTTATTATTTTATTTCTTTTCTTTATATATATATTTATTTATGTATTTTTGTTATCCTTTTTTTATTTACTACTCTTTATTATTTATTTATTTTAAAAGCTGTTATCTATTTTTCTTTTTCTTTCATTTTGTTTTTTTTCTTTTTACCATTTTTCTTTTCTTCTATAATTGTTATTTTTTTTCTTCTTTTTTTTTTATTTTTTCTTTGTACCCAGACAAAATTAGGGTATGACACTAGGTATATCATGGGTAGCATACCACTTGATGCAATTATTGTTTTATGGACTAGATTAAGCTTTGCAAATATGGATTCAAATAAGCCATATATAGATATGTTCGTGCAATAAGAGTTTGATGTTATATTAAAAAGTAAACTTCATGAAATAGCATATCCTGACATGACTTTTATGTGTCCACCATATGATTAGGTAAAAACTAAGGGACCACAAAAAGGGTGTGCAACTAAATTGGAAAGTTTAACTAAATGTGATCCTTCATACTTTGAACATGATGATACATTACATTATGTGAATGACAACTCATCAAATTGAAAGTCATCCAAGGCATCGGGTCAAAATGTGAAGTTGGCATCATGAAGCAAAACAATAATTGACTCCCTATATTAGCAGAATGCAACAATTTTCACAATTAATTGGTGTCACTCACAATTTTGTCAACCTTGCATAAGATTGATTAGATAAATCATGATATTTTTCTATATTTTATGTATAATTTTTTAATTATATTTATGAGACCCTAAGTGTGATATTTGTTATTTAAATATAGTTATAATTTTCTAACAAAATTTTGACACAACCTTTTCTAATTTATTGTAATATTACCGATCGGTCAATCCATAACAGATTTCTAAATTGATTTACATTATTCCAGAACAATCAATCTGTAATTGGACAAGACAATAAAGAATGTATTCCATGATCGTAACATTCCGCTTTGAGAATTAGCTTCCATAAATTTTTCACAACTTCTAGAATTAAATTCCAAAACGTCACACTTCCTTCAACATAAAAACAAAGTGTTAACGTTACCCGCTTTTATCAATCAATATTTCAAAAGTAGGCCAGACTCCCACACACGAGGCGTTAATTAGAATAATCACGGTATAATATCATATCACCATAAGTTTACTAACCACGGCGCAATCTGTGATCAATCTTTCACTCATCTTTTTCATACATACCCCACCCACACTCATCATGTTACTTTGACTCTGATTTATTTATTTTTGGTAGATTTCTGTCTCACCTAACTTACCGATTTAAGGGTATCCAAATTTGGATTGAAGTTTCTTTAAAATTAGTCTAACATGAAATTATTTTACTTAAAAGTGAGTCTGTAAACACATTTTATATTTGAACATTTTAATTTTAAAATTAAGCATATAATAACTTTCAATACTCTGTCAAAATAAATAAATAAAATCAATACGGAAATCGGAAATTTTGTTATCAAGTATATCTACTTTTAGAAACAAAATAATTTTTCCTAAAAACAACCCAGCATTAAGATATTTTTCATAATGACGGTTCTTTAATTAAACGGGAATTTGGATGTGACAACGAAAATACAGACATGCTATTTTGTTCTCAGACCCAAGAGAATAAGTTGTCCGCAAACTTGACAAACTTAGGTTAAACTGTAAAACAAATGCTTATATCCCTTCTTCCAAAATAGATTGCATCTCTGGTCCATAATTGATTTCTCGATTTGCATGAGTGCTTAACAGTGAAACAAATAGAAAAAAAAAAAAATCATAAAAACAAGCTTTTGACCGCTTCGATAATAAATATTATATACTGCATAGATTGGCTATTTTGGCTGAGACATACCCTTCCCTAATTTACATAATCGGCTAAGAATGGCTTTGAAACCATTAGTCCATAAAGCATGGAAGAAACCTATTCCTAAGTATGCTCTGGGTGGTGCCCTGTTTATGTGGAATAACTCAAACACTATAATAGTTACATAATACTACACACTGATCAATTTTAATCCATATAACTTACCTGATACCATGAAACAGGATGGATAATTTTTTGTTGCTTTATTTTTAACATAAAAAAAAAATTATTATTTCTCCAAAGCTAATCCAGAACGCATTAGAAGAATATTTCAATTTCTTTCTTTGTTTAAACCAATAGGCTATAGTGCTATTCCAAGCTAATAATCCGTGCCGGCAAAAAAGAAAGCAAATAATCAGTAATTTACGGTTAAGTACCCTGGCGGAGTGGACCAGGACAGTCTCTTTTATGCCACTAACCGTTTTGAAGTTTGAACCAACTTCCACTCGATTTTAAAGTTGGCTTGACTTAAAGCAATATACATGTTTGAACTTTGAACCATGAAGCTTGAAAGATCTAATTGAAATCAGAGTTTTTGTAATGTAAAACAATCGTGTTTCTTTTACTATATTGCTCATGACTTAGAATGACAGCCTAAACAATCACTCATGTAAAGAATATATAACTTATCAATCAAAAAAAAAAAAAAAGTTTAGGTTTTTCCAACCAATATGCACTGAATATGAAGAATTAAAGACTGCTCAAACATCCAAAGTATTAAAAAAATCAATTACTCACACAAAGAATCACTTTTCTATACATTTTTCTACAGTTTGTAACAATGGTATGCTTCGTCTTTGGTTTCCTCTGCCTTGTAATCAAGGTGACCAAATTTTTGAAGCAAATATAATCAGCTTGATTTATTTTGGGCATCTTCATTTCCATTCTGAAAAATCTAACCTTCATCATTTCTTGCGACATATGTTGTGATTCGAAGAAGTGCGATCACCTTCAGTTGCTATATAATTTAACTAATTTTTCCAACAAGTCGTGGTTGCTGCCTGGAATTTCTTTAACCCTTGATCCATTCTTGTATATTTTAAAAGCTGGGATGCAGTTCACACCTTCTGATTTTGCCAAGTAAGGGTGGTCTTCAATCTCAACCTAATACAAATCAATTATAAGAGACAATGTAACTAGTTTTTATTAAGAATAAGGGCACTTCAAAATTACTAACCTTAAGAAAATTAACTGATGGAAATCTCTTGCAGGTTTGCTCCAACACCAAAAACACTTGTTTGTGGGTTGCCTTGTTACAGAAAAGCACCACAGACATCCCTGTTCAAATTGTTCACAACTGGTCAGTGTTTGTTATTTTGTAATACCAAATAGAATAGTATAAAAAGACACAATCAAATGTGACTTACCAGGTGATGTTACATAATGTCTAAACCGATCATTGCTTGAGATGAAAAACAAATTTGAGCCAAATTTCAAGTCCTTAATATCTTCACCACGCAGCGTCTTGAGTTGGAGCTGGGTCTCAAACAGAGCCCTGGCCACCTCCTCATTCCCTGGCTTTTCTCTTAACAGCATTTCATAGTCTTGAATCGCAGCTTCCCATCGTTCCAACTATTATATGTTCAAAGAAACAATTATTAACTGAAAAAACAAGTATAATAATAGTACATTCTACAAGTTAGTATTGAAGTAGAAATTAAAGCACCTTGGCATTGCAATCTGCCCTCCTCAACCTTGCCTTGCTATAACTTGGCTGAACTATAAGTGTCACATTACAATCTTCAATTGCTTTCTCGAATTGACCTAGCTTAGAACGACACGCTGCTCTATTGCATAGCAGAACTGAGTTGTATGGATCATGCTCTAGTCCTTCATTGTATACAGCATATGCTTCTGCGAATTTTGATGCCTTGAAGAGTAAGTTACCACTCATTCTGGCTGATGCCACTGCTCTGGCCCTCCTTACCACTGCATTCACCTCAAAGCTACCTGGATCTAACTTAGATGCTTGCTGAGATGCTGTCACCGCATCCTCAAACCTGTCAGCACACAAAAAAGCAGAGCAAACTTAGGGTCATTCATTTGTTACTAATTAGACTCAGGTAATATATCACCTACCATCATTGAATACAAACCAACAATAGCAGGGGAAGATATAATTTACTTTGATTGTTTGGTGAACAATATATAAAATTTGGTCAAGTGGGACAGCAATATAAATACTAAGTACCAACCAATACAATATCTATGCCTCATCGTTATCACCCTTAAGTTTATTAAATGAATAATAAAGTGGGAAACCCGATTGTTGGCACTTGTCACTATTTAGACTTCTTTAAACCCGAAGCAAAAAAATAAAACATAAATAAATAGACTGCTTTAAACATATCTATAGGTCCCTTTTTAACTAAATTGGTGGTCTTCGTTTGCAAATCATGCAAAATAGAGAAACCATGTTTGAATAATTTGTTAAACATCATACAAAAAAAGCATTTTCACCAACCTGCCGGCTGCCAAGTAAATGTGCGCGCCTATCATCAATAGGTAAGCACTACGAACCGGGCCAAATAATTTGTTAGAACAATCAAGGTCAAATTTTGGCATTTTCTCGTAGGTAGCGTGTGCCTCTTGATGTCTTAGGAGCTTCAGCAAGGCTTCAGTATGTAAACAATAGACCTGGTATATACATAATCTTTTTTTAAACAGCGAAAGGCATACTATAGCCGCTTATTCATCAATCAATCACTATGGCACTTATATTATATAAAAACAAAGTGGAATAATAGGATTCCCATTTGGGAGTGTTATCTATTGTGGAACATTAGGTGAAATTCAATCCAAAAATGATAAAAAAAAAATGTTGGAGTAGAAAAAGTTTAGGCGTAGGAAAGAAACCGTTAAACCAAGGAAACTAACCAGTGGAGCTGAATCAGCACCCAAGGATATTGCAGCCTGTGATTCCTTTAATATAACTTTCCAATCTTTGACTTTCCGAGCTTCAGTGCATTTGCTAAGGTGATTTTGAAGAGCCTGAGCTTGGAAAGCAAGTAGGGAATCAACACAAGGGCTTGCTTCATTGCAATTCAGTGCCTTTTCTGCCTCTCCCAATCTACAATCAAATTATCAATTTTATAATAAATAACAAAACAAACATCACAGCATATAGTCCCCTTTTGTTTATACTAGTCCATAGCAAATTGAATGAAGCATACGCATGATAAGTATTATTGTAGAGTACCTGAAATAAATTGTTGCTAAACGGGTGTGGGCTCTGCCATACGAAGGCTCCAACCTGATAGCTTCCTCACACTCAACAATTGCCTGCAGAAACCTTCCCAAGCTTATCAAAGCCGCGCTCTTGTTGCAATGATATGTTGCTTTCTTGGAGTCAACAGCAATGGCTCGGTCATACAAAGCCAAAGCCTCTTCAAATCTTCCCTGCTTGTACGCTTCATTCCCCATGGACTTCAACACCTCAGGGTCCACTCTGCTGTTCCTCAGACTCCGAAATTGCGCAAGCTCATCGCTGTTCTTCCTCATGATGTTCCCCATCATGCCTTTGTTAGTACTATTACTGTTGTAAGAACAGGAACCGGACAGAGAGTTCAACTCTTTGCTCTTTGTTACACTAGTTCTTGGGCTGCTATTCACAAGCAAATTCCCAGTGATTGGTAACACAAATTCTTTGGCCGGGGATTTCGTCCCGTAGTTTTGATGATGACTGGTACTAGTACTTATCCTAGCAAGTTCCAGAGAGTTAACAACAGGGTGATCTTTCTGGTGTTGTTTACTCTTTCTTGCTGGATTCTGCTCCCCTTTCAGTGTAGGAATGGTTCCAATGGAGCAATCTTTTGGTTCATGGTTTGGAGGGGCTTTGGATTCGTTTTTGGCCTGATCCCTCTGTTGTTGTGCAGTGTTGAAAGACTTCACGGGTAGTGAATGAACAGAGGATTTTCTAGGCCTATTATTGGTTTTGAGATGGAAAATTCTCCCCACCAAACCGCAACCCAATTGAACCTCCACTTTGTTCTTGGTTTTCCCTGCCATGCTTCAAAATCAGTGTAATAGAGAAACAACTAGAAGTGTGTTTTTATTTGTTGAAGTCACTATGACACAAACTGGGTGTACTTAGAGAGAAAAGTAAAATAAAAGAAACTCAGCCAAGGAAGAATATGCAAAGAAGCTGAGGGAATTTTGAGAATTTATGAAAATGAAACCATCAAGTGGTGGCTTCAATGTGATGGAGTTTATGTAAGACGTGTCGTTTGTGGGTGGATATATATAAAAGATCGCATTAGTCTTCAAGAGTGGCTTCCAAGAAACCTACTTGAGCTCTTTTTGAGGCTTTAGAAAGACACTGCGAAGTGTCGACGATTCAAATGAATAGTAACACGCATGAATTTGTATCATTACAATTTTGTTGATGGTATGTTGAAGTGCTATAAAAAAAATATATAAAGGCACAAATTTGTGCTTAGATCTCCAGTTTTTAATAGGATATGATCCTGCTAGGAAAAGAGACAATTTTTTTTAACTATAAATAGTATGCCTCAAGATTAATTATTGTGGTTCTTTATATGTTAAAATTGTGCTTTTAAAGTGAGTTCTATTAACAAAATTCATAAAGGCTTGTTTAAGGGTTTTTTTTTTAATAAAAAAACAATGTTTAATATATTAAAAATTCAAATACACTTTTTGTTTAATATAGTATTTTTTATTTTTGAACTTTTAATTCGTTAACATTTGAGGACGAGTCCTGACAATGGTAAAGTTATGTTTTAGTGACTTATTAGTCATGAGTGAGTTTGAATCCGTAAACAAATTCTTTGCATATGTAAGGGTAAGATTACATATAATATCCTTCCGCTTATCTGCACATAGGGTGAAGCCTTCAAACAATGTGGTATGTATTTTTTTGTTTTAATTCATTAATATTTACTTTTAAAAATGAGAGATCATAGAAATTCCTAAAATTTTCTTATATGAAAAATACTATTTTTTATTTATTTATTTGTTAAAAAAAAGTAATAAATTAAAATAGGAAGGTATCCTCAATACTATTAGGTAGATTGTTCATGACATGTTGAGACAGTTAGCATACACTTATTCAAGTAGTTATTGTATAGATAAGAGGGTTATCCACTAAATAAAATTTTAGAAACCTTATAAATTGAACCTATATTCATAAATAAGTAAAAAATAGAGAAAATAGATTATTTACTCATAGTTCAAAAAAAAAAATAACACAGTTATTCGATCACATTATGTGATAAATTTATTGACTTTTAAAATAATTATCTTAAAGTAAATAATGATTAATGATTAGATGACAATGTAAAATTGTTCTAAGTGCATAGAAATTAAACTTAAAAAATATTTTTTTATCACAAATTATAAGACTTTCAATTGATTCACGTTTTTTAAAAAATAGTTAATTTAGTTAATCTCATTATTTAATTATTTGTATTGTCATTCCTAAATTATCATTTTTTTTATCTTTCTATCCACCTAATTATTTCTTATTAATGAAAAAAAGCATAAATTTAGTGAAAAATTTGTATGTTCTAAATGATCAATTTTTAGTTATTTTCTTCTTCATCTCTCCCTCATTCTTTCTCCCTTTTTTGCTTTTACCTTTTTTTTTCAACCTCCTTATATCTATTATTCTATTTAAAATTATTAATACATCTAAATATTAAAAAAAATGTCTTATAAAAAGGAATAAATAATTTTTTGAAAAAAATCTTATAATTAGAGACTAAAAAAAAAATAAGAGTGACCTCTGCTTTTTATTTAACAAGTTTTAGCGTCATAAATTCATTAGGCACATTTTTTTAACATGCATATTTTCAAACAGAATTAAAATAGAAAAGGAAAGTCCAATCAGACGTGCCCGAAAGGAAGACAGCTTAAAAATTTACAGCTCACAGTATTGCATGGCAATCCATAATTACTTGTCTATTTTAAATGCTATCTTTGGTCCATGCATGGCAATCCATAATTACTTGTCTATTTTAACACAAAGCAGATAACTTTTAATCACCGCGTAAGTATGTGTCTGTGATGCCACTAATATAGAAAATTATTATTTCTAGAGTTAATTTGGACTTCTATTATCTGTTAGAATCTATCGGTTAAAATGTACCCTCAATCCATCTCAAGGGCCCAAGCTAACTTAATTTAATTCAAAATTAAGAGAAAGGTTTATTGGATGATAATAATTGAGTCTAATACCGCTATCATTAGGGACCAAATAGAAGCGTATTTGACGTTTTATATAAAGGTTCATAAAAAAATATGAACAGAGTATTATTAATCGTTTTGTCAAGTGGCAGTGGCACCTAGTTTTCTCGGAACATTCTTTTATATAAAAGAAATAGCAAGTATTTCGTGCGTGTATTTGTAATAAATTTGGATAAAATGTAAAAATATTTAAAGTTATGAGACAAATGTATAAAACTCCATTAATCAAATAATTAATACAAGCAATTAAGATTTAGTGGGTAAAATTTAAAAGAGAATATTTTTTTTAAAAAAAGGAAATTTTGATTAAAAATATATAGCATTCATTTGAAATGAAAAGAACATTTAATATAAATGTAACAAAAATTAAAATAGTTAAAATTGATATTTCAGTGGAGGAAAGAAATCTTTATATTAAATGAAATTTTAAAAAATATTTTGATAATTAAAAATATATAAGAGATTGAACAATATGTAAGAAGTTTCACATTAATTTAACTTCCCAGTCACCTTTTTGGATGGCCTAAATATTAGTTGTTTTTAATAAAGTTATATATATATATATATATAAATGATTGGAGTTAAAAAAAAGTTTTAATTTATGATATATATCATTTTTATCCTAAAAATTAATAAAAAAATATTTAAATTTATAATATAGAGTTGACAAATCAAGCATTTTTAGAAGTATTTAACTTAATTAATTTGTTTCAGTAAAAAAACACTTAACTAATTTGTTGACATCTCACAACAAGTAGGAATATTCCTTAAAAATGCTGTGCTTTAAGTAGTTTGCTAGTTCCTCTCGCATGGAAGAAAAACCATATTAAAAAACCACGATATATATATATATATATATATATATATATATATATATATATAGGACTTGTTTGTTTTGAAATTGAATAAATTGATAGAATTAACTTTAAATTACTAAATATGATTGATGGTTGATATGTGTATTATTTTCAATATATTAAAAATATCTTTTTATTTAAAAGTGCAAGAAATTAATTAATTTTCTAATTATTAAGAAAGGCAGTCTTAGGCGTCTCACCACAATTGAAAATTTAGACGTGTTTGCTTTATTGAAAGGATAATCTCTTCCCCCTGGATCACAAGTTTCGAATCTTAAAACATCCACTATTTGAATTATCTCTTATAAAATAATATTTAAAACATGCTGATTAAACAAATTGCAGTATGTGGTTTCGTTTTAGTTATGCTAGAACCATGCTGATTATTTAAAACATCTGTTAATGATTAATGATTTGTCCTAACGTTGAAATAGAAAGAACCTTACTTTAATAACCATAAAAAAAAGGAGAATCACACGTTGGTTCCTTAATAAACAATTATAGCTATCACGGTTTCCTTAATTACTAAATGCGTTTTTGTGTGTTTGGTTTTTGACGTTGTGAAACAATTGATCCAACTCAAATTAGAAGCTACTACATGTAATATAATTTTTGTGTTTTTCAATTAATTTGACATGAAAAATAAAAAATAAAAAATATGTATACTGCATGAAAACGTGAATCCAAACACACGGTCAATTTAGAGGAAGAGTAATCAGTTGTGGCCATACATTTTTCAATATTAGTTACGCTAATTCAGAATTTCTTGTGTGTTTAATCGATCATCTTTCACTAAGTCTTTGTTAAGTTGATTAAGATAAATTAAACTGGTGAAAAACTTATGTGTTGTATACGTTTGGTAGGTATATTTATATCCACTGACTTTGAAACAGTCATATATAATAGATGCTAGGTATGAAACTTCAATTAGAAGCATGAAGAACTTGTGAACTGTTACGTACATAATTCTGTGCATTTGACAAAGATTTGTTCTTTTCTTTAGTATACTCTTACTTAATACACATATATAAGTAATTGTGTATTATATGTATTAATGCATGGATTTAAAAAATAAAAATAGGTTTACGTGTAAGTTGGGAGACAACACTTTTTGACCAAAAATAAAGCATCGAAAAGCAAATATATGATTCTCCTAATCACGGAAAACAATTAATTAGTTAGCATACTAAAGTGACCCCTTTTCATTTTGCTGTGAAAAATAGCAGAGCCACATCCATTTGAAAATCTGGGTTAGTGGTGGGAAGAATATTGAATTGATATAATGGACACGTTGGCCGAACCATCATATATGATTGTATATTTGTATCTTTACCCGGAGAGTAAGAATTGATGACAAACTTTGTTATAATATCTGGTAACAACTTCCCCATATTGAAAAAAGCTCAAGGTTTGGTAACATCGCTGAATATGATGGCTCTATTGATTTGCTGCCATGGCACAACTACAGTACCCTTTTTTCAAATTCAACTTTTACATATATTCTTTCTAAATCTATTTGCACAATAACTTTGTTTTTTTTTTTTTTTTTTTTTTTTTTTTTTTTTTTTTTTTTTTTTTTTTACTTTTCTTTTCTTTCCACTGAATTTGGCAAGCAAATAATTTTTGTTTGGCGCCTGAATACCCCACCAAAATAGGAAGAGGATCTTAAGGTGCATCCACATATTAATTCAAATGCAAAACCACTTTTGTAACTTTTTGCCACCTTCCTATCTATGCCAATATTTGGGAGGTTGGTAAGGGTTCTTTCTTTCCCTATTGTTTTTGTGCGAGATTGAGGAGCGGAATAGTTAGTTCATTCGTTTTCATTAGTTAGAAAGTAGTATTAATTTGGGACCAACCAATTAGAGACAATTGAGATCTTATCTGAAGGGATTGTCATAGGGTTTACCCACATCCTGTCTCGTTTACTGTTCGTCGGTGCCGGCTTCTAAATGCTTGGCACCACCCCGCAACAGACGGCACACCATATATTATCAAGATTTTTCCTACACTGTACTATGACTAAAATCCAACCATGCATTATTCCTTTGGTTCACCAAATTTCAGAGTGTAATGATAAAAGGGTTACAAATTAAACTTCTTCAAATTATGAAATGCTTAACGAATGTTACACTAGCGAGTAACTATTAGTTATTACTTTAAGAGAAAAAATATTATATATTAATAATATAAAAGGTTGTATACAATCATTCTATCATAATTCGTTATATATATATGATAAGTTTATTAATTTTTAAAAAAATTATTTTAAAATAATTTATAATTGAATGAAAATAATTTTACCTTATTAATACTTATACATTAAACTATTACTGTATTAAAAAAATGGAAGTGAGAAAGGGGGGAAAGTGAGATTTTGTTTCTCTAATTAAATTATGACGTGTAGGTACGTTTTGGTGGCTCATCATTCATGTTGAATTTAGGGATGGATTTAACAAGAACGGATAATATTATTATACCAACATTGTGCATGTCAAAATTGTGTTCACGTTGATTGATTGAAGTGGCTACATTTTTATCCTTTTTTATGATTTAACTAAATGAGATATATGGTTAAATTTAATTATAAGACGTACCAAACGTACTCCTGAGAATCTGCTAGTGCTTCTCATTTATAACGCGGCTTGAATTTAATTATTTGTTGAAACTGTTAGGTTGTACGAGATGAAAGTCAGAATTGAATGCTTGAAGACCTTATGCTTCTCAGAATCTTGATTTTAAATTAGTTCTTCTGATGATATGTATAGGGGGGAAAAAAATATAGAGACACAATGGTACAAACTGATTCAGTGAACAATACGTATCCACATAAGGATCACGTGTGCATACACTCCGACCCCTTCAACAGAGTAATTAAGTAGTCAAAGTTCTACGACGATCGTATATATGTCCATATTCAAGATTTTGTCATTTGTTTAAAGGAAAATGTTTTGTGAAATGATAAAAATGACAAAGTTATCTATCATTTAATTTTGAGATATACTTTTTATGTGTATATGAAAAACATAAAATAAATAAATAAAAATATACAATATCACATGAAGTGTTAATTTTTTATGTTCAAATTAATTATAGGATATGGTTGTTTAAAATAAGAGAAATATTAATAGTAGTAACATTATACTCAATATTTTACATAATTTAATTAACAAACAAAATTATATAGTGATTATACGTATAATATAAAATTTCACTTGATGAAAAAATAAAACCTATATGTTATAATATCGTTCTTGAAATCTATAAACAGAGACAAGGAGAGACAGATTGTAACCCCATATATGACGGTCATGCGCAAAAACAAAGTGAGAAATTTATGGATAAATTTTAGGGCAGTTCCTTGTTCAAACCTAACATATACACGGTAAGCAACAAAACGACACAAGAATATTGCACTGTCGTCGGTGGCCATCATAATAATTGTGGTGGGTCTATTTGTAAACAAAAAGGGGTGGGGTAGTAGAAGGAGGATGGGGGAGGAAAAGACACGAGTGATTAGAATATATGAAGTTGAAGGTTTTGTTTCTATTTGTTTAGTCTCATACACAAAGTCATTGAACCAATCAACAACTCACTTAATGCATTTTCTGAGACCCTCTAAAACTCTTAATTCTTCTTCCTATCTCTTTCTATAAATCAATTCCGTTGAGGTGTCCAACACCAAAGTCCTATTAAACAGAGAGTTAGCAGTGCAATCACAACGCTGAATTGCAATATAATCATAAAAACTGGATATCGATTTCTGAACCATATAAACTATAAAGACGTTCAGTCGATCTCTCCTTTGCGTTATCATCATATATCATATATATAATTACAAATTAAAAATGCACGTTTCAATATTCACTAACTAAATAATTAATCAAGACCTGACACATCAAGACGTCATTAATGTGTTTCGATTAAAAATCGCTATTAAATTCAAAACTCCTTATGTTTATAGTAACTAAATATGTTAACCTTACGTGACTCTCTGAGTTTATTATGTGGACTGGCTAGCAGCTAGCTAATATTAAAATATGTGTGTTTTCATGAAATTCCACATGTTGTACACATCAATTCGCTATTCCTAATCACGTATTCGTGCCCGTTTACATCAAATTAATCTTTATGATTATCATATACCTCACAGTTTGGTTTATTATCATATACATCAATTCTTTATTTATTATGTTATTCATGATTACAAAATATTATGTCTCACTTGATATTTGGTTTTCAAAAAATTGGTTTGACTACGAGAAAAAAATCAACAAATTAGTAATCAGATTTAGTGATTGAATTTTTTTTCAGTCACTAATTTGTGTGTGTGTGTTTTTCAAACCAAACAGGTCTTTTAATTTTCAAAATAAATTAATTCTTGACATGCATTGCCTGTGTCATGTGTGTGTATGTAGAACTTATGATGATATTGCTTAATTTAATTAAGACATATATAACAATTTTGTGAAATCAATTATGCTGTTTTTCTTTTGGTGAACGTGGAATGCGATGTTCCACGAAAAAAAAAGGTAAAATATGTATATAACGCGATCGACTCATTTGAGTGGAATTTCTCAATACAATATAAATTTTTAATTTAATTAGAATGCACTAATAATATAAATAATTTTTACAATTTAAATTATTTATTATAAATCTAAAATATAGTTTACATAATCAAATATATTTGTTTATTATAATTTATATTTATAATATAATTTGTATATTAAAATATTTATTTATCATAAATTTTTATTATACAAAATTAAACATTTATCAAGTACAATTCGAGAAACGAAAATAAAAAGTCGTATAAAAGCAAAGTAAAAATTTAACAAACAGCATACCTATATGAACCTAACTATAAAAGATAAATTTTGTTTGCTTTCAATTCGATATTACAAAATTACATTCAAATTGAAACTATTCCACATATATTATTTTTTATATTTTATTTGGACGACATTTTGTCCAAAATTGAAGAAAATCAAATAATGAAGATTTTAAGATTTCAATCTATGCATGCATTTTTAACGAAACGACAAATTTTGCAGGTAAAGATTTATCTTTTCACTACTATGTATGTGTTGAATTAATTTATTTTCTATATAAAAATAACGTATAATTTAAATTTATTTAAAATTAAATAAATGATTTATTTCAATCGATATAATCCAAGCATCTATTACTTAATAAAAAAAATGCGAAATTGTATTACTACAAAAAGTTTATATAAAAATCATACAACTAATTCTAAAGCGAAAATTAATAGAAAGAGAAGAGGAGATGTTTATGATATAACTATTTATGTCCAATGCCAGTTCAACAGGATGGAATATTCGAATGAAATCTTTTATGTTGAGCACAAGTCAAATTCTATTAATATAAATCCCAACATTCAAGTCAGCATATATAGCATATATAAGAGGAGAATAATAATATGTCAAAGTTAGAGAATATACCTATATATCCTATAGGCAGATTCATGTTGAAGGCTATGGAGGCAATTGCCCTCACAACATTTTCTTTTTTACATGAATATATATAATAATTTATATTTTTGTTCCCATAAAAAAATTAATATTACTCTCATAAGTTAATTTTTCTTTAAATGAATATAAAATATTATAAGAGGAAAAAAAAAAGATTAACTTTACCACTTTATTTTTCTAAATTTTTATTGGATTGACAATAAAAAAAATCATTAAATATTTTTAAAATATAAAAATATATAAAGAATAATTATAATTTATAAAAGTTTAATTATTGTAGTTTTTTTGTCTTGACATTATTTATTTTGTAATAATTTATGGTATTTTATATAAAAATATTATAAATCATTTGTTTACTCCCACTAAATAAAATTCATGGATCCACCACAATATATTTATATTATTCACCAACATGTTATAGTAGTAATTTTTACCTGATAATGAGGTATAAGAAACACATATAAGCGGTGAATCATGTGGTTTTTATTGTGTTTGGTTAATGAATTTTTACATCATATTCAGTTATTGATAACTGTGTTGAGATTGGTGCAATACCAAAAGATTTTTGCTCTTGTTTCTTAGGAATCAATTATTGGGTTTTATATATATATATATATATATATATATATATATATATATAAATTGAAAATAATATCAAAAAGATATATAATAATTCACACACTATTTAATTAATTGAGCTTGATGGTATTGAGCTAACTTATGAATGTATTATTATATAAATAAGTAATCTAAGAAAAATACATCCAAAGAATCCGAATAACTAGGAGATATCATTTCTAGATCTTAAAGCCTAAACTTTTGGCTAATGAATAATGAGAATTGGATTTGTTTGCAATACACGTTGGAATCCCATAAAGAAGTAGATGGTTACATTGGGCTGACACTTGTTACCCTCGGGGCATACTGCATAGCATAGGCTTGAGATCGAAGTTACGCTCGAACCTTGGAGGGTATGAAAAGAAGCAAGCTAAGGCTTTGGATTGAAGTCTTCTAACTTTATTACATAGTGTACGGGTTGCTGAGACGCACATGCAATATTTTACGTAAAGAAAACCAAGGTGGTCACGTGATCCAAGGCCACTGGAAAGATGCTCATGCTTCCAGACTTCCACTTTAAGCTTTAGGTAGGTGTGTATTTCAGTTCATATTTGGATAAACACCTCAATTTTCAATTAAAGATTAAAGACATTCTAGCTAGTTGCACTTATTTTATTTTATTTTTATCAGCAATAATAGATATTATATTAAAAATAAGACAACCAGGTACCAGCAGTACCAGGAAGCAAGGACAAAGTTAAATACTAGCTCACAAAAGAGTCATGAATTTGACTGCAGAGAATGGTCACTGATTTTTATGATAAGTTGCACTTATATATGACATCCTTCTCGAGGTAATTCCATCTTATATAATTAAGTATTCCTAATCAACAACTATTGTCAAACGAAATGAATTTCTTTTAATACAGAAATAAGAACAATTTTATCAGACAGACTTGATTCTGCCGCTAATCAGATTACTTTATTTTTTATGTTTTATATATGCTCGATTTCTGCTCACCAGCATTTCCTTTTTTTATTGACCATGTGATTTATTGTTTACGTCTTTGTTAAGTTAAAGTTGTATCATCTTTGATCTTGGAATGAGTAATTACTTTCTCTCTATACTATTACATTGATCCAAACGCTTGCATGGATGCGTTATCTTTCGATCATATCATACCATTAGATCACTATATCAGTGTGGAAGAAAGCTTATGATAAATCCCTTAAAAAAAGAATTTTTAAAAGAAAGGTAATTCTATTTTAAGCAGAAAAAGTAAAACATAATCAAGATGAAGCAAATGGAAATATGTAGAAAAAAATGCATTAAACGTTGACACATGTGCAGTTAGCCATGACCTTGTTTTTTTATACGTAGTACTCATTTTGTCCCAAAATAAATGTTGTATTTTATAAAAAATATTTTTAAATAAGTGCTATATTAGTTTTTCAAATGTAATATTAATTATTTTTATTAATATTTTTAATAAGTATAATTTTAGTTATTAGTTTTTTTTTTTGCATGTGCAAAATAACCTAATAGATAGATTTAAGCGATTCTGTGAAGAAAAACAATAGACTTAAGCTGCATTCCAAAATATAAATGATATGTATGATACTGTGTACCCTAAATGCTAAAATTCGTTAGAGAGTTAATGAGAAAGCGGTACAGAAAGAGAAAACAAACCTTCGTGACACTATCCGAATAACAGACAATAATGATTGAGCTATATATACTGGTTTTTTGTTTCTTTTTATTTCTGCGTAGATGTAATGCCGCGTCTCAAGTATCACATGCAGAGGATTGCATATGAAGCCTTTTCTTAGCTGGACCTTTACGATATTTTTGCAAAGTTGTGCCGCGGCTCAGGGGAGTTATTCAGTGTAAATATCGATCTCTTACTGTTTGGGGTTAACATAAATGTCATGTACAAATATCAAGTAGAACTACAAAAACTAATAGAAAAAGCATCAATAAGAGAATAATATTGGCACTACTACAGAAAAAGATTTTTGAAAACAGTTAAAAATAACTTTTAAAAACGACTGTACGGACGTTCATCAAAAGTAACGTAGAAAATCATAATTTCTTAAAGTCGCATAAAAGTCATAATTTCTTAGAATGGTTGAAAACGTTATTAAAAATTACTTATTACAACAGTTCTTATCTCAACTGTTCTAAAATATTGTCATTTTAGATCTATTTGTTTAGATAACCATTCTCAAAAAATATCTTTTAAGAATGATGATTGAGATAGCTGTTCTAAAAAGTTAATCTTTTGGATCGGTTAAAAAAAGAACCAATCCAAAAAATTAATGAAACCATTGAAACTTTATAAGGAAGTTTATTTGGTTATCTAAAAAAATATCTTTTAAGAATGATGATTGAGATAGCTGTTCTAAAAAGTTAATCTTTTGGATAGGTTAAAAAAGAACCAATCCAAAAAATTAATGAAACCATTGAAACTTTATAAGGAAGTTTATTACACGGTGATCATCTCCATTTGCAATTTATCAAAAACGACAAACAAATTACTATATTAACAGAACAGTCAAATTAAGTTGGACAAAAAAGAATAGAGCTAAAGAACTTTCTCCTCTATACATATTTTAAAATAAAGTTAATAACAGAGAACACTTTCAATACATCAACGATACTAATTCATCCTCACTGCCAATTCTCAACTGATCCCATTGCTCGAGGAGAATATTTGCGAGGCAATGAAGAGGCTGTCCGTATATCTGCTTCATGGATCTGCTTAATCCCATCCATGAGGCAAATGGGATCATAGTGCCTCAATGATTTGGGATTGGGATCTGCTTCATGTGATCCTGATACATTTCTGCCCGTCTGATGAGTGCATCTGCGTGCAAGCACGACCCTTAAAGTAAGTGCATCCATAAGAATGGCAAGCAACCTAAGATTAAGAAAGACCCATACAAGCTATCCACAAACCAAAGTACAAACGAGCTCAGGGTGAATGCCACAATATTCATAATTTATCAAAATGATAACAGCAATAAGAATCCTAAAACAAAGGCATCCCATTTCCCACGTGACAAGAAATAAAATAATTCAAATAGTTTTCTCTTATTCGAGTTTAAATACATCATACTACATGTTATTGACATTATAAACTAACAATTAACATCGAATAAGAACAAAACAATATGCTTTAAGAGAGAACTATAAATCACAGATAGAGTTCAACATTCTGACCATTTACCCCTTTAACATCATACCTCTGACTACACTGATCTAAGCATGGAAAAAAAATGCAATAAGAAGCCATAAAACAGAAACACCTAATACTGGGTTCCTATTCCTACTCAAATAAAATATGAAAAAAATAAAGAAATATGATATCTAAAAACCACTCCTTTTAGGATCAGGCAAAGGAAACAGAGAAAAGAGAAGAATGATTTTATTGTTTGATTGAAAAATGAAAATGAACAGAATAGGAGAAAGATTTCTCCTTCTAAGGGATTCTCCTTTTCACAATTGAACCACTGCTCTGTTTTCCCCGACTAATGTAAATGAATGCCTCTACCTTATAAATTTTGGAAAAGTTAATTACTCTGGTTCTCTACTCATTTCACAATTGAAGCTTTACGTCTTATAAATGAAGTGGAAAATAGTGTTTCTAAGAGGCAAAGACACTTACCAGTCATACATAAAAGCAAGACCTCGATCTGTAGCTTCTCTGTCCTCTTCTGATTGAACAAGTGGCACAACCCAGGCAGAATTCAGTGTTACCCCAATATGACCTTTCTGAGAAGCCTATTAGAAAATCATTCACTGTCAATTAATCCTCTATTGACCTTATATTGCATGATTTGTCTTAAATGCTAACCAATTTTGTATGCTGTTATATTTAAAATAATATTACTGCATTAACCTGGAACTTCTCCCTGTATACTGTTACTACTGCAACATGAGCAAGAATGAGGTGGTGTGTAACTACATAGGGCTCTGATATGCGTCTAGCATATAATGCTTTTCAAGCTACAAGAAGCATGAAATTGATCACAAATGAGCAATAATTGTCTACATACGCTGGAAGTGTTGATTAATTCTTCTCAATCATACTCTCAATCATTGTTATGTATTTTCATAGCATTAAAGTGCAAGAAGAGAAGTGAAGAGAGCAAGAGCAAGAAAAGCCAAGCAAGGTCCTCGCGCTAATCACGCGGTTCTGGCGCAATCCGCGCCAAGGAAAAGATTAAGTGTTAAACCCTCTGTCAAACCGCGCTAATCGCGTGGTGCTGACGCCGTTCGCGCCACAGAAAATATTCAAGCATAAACTCTCTGTTAAGCCGCGCGATCCCCGCGAGAATTGGCGCAGTCCGCACCAAGGAATGAATTAATTGTGCAACTAGCTGCCAACTTGCACGACTGGCGTGGGAGCTGGCACGACTAGCTGCCAACTTGCCCTGCTATTATTTCTCTCATATTTTACTAAAACCAAATACCGCTGTTCTTAAATACTTATCGATTCTTGAATCTTGTCTTTTAATTTTCCTTACTTCAAGATACAATACACATTTCCATCAAAACATTATTCTACTTGTGAAAAAATTGGTGCATCAATCCTTGTGGGACAATATTCTACTTATCATTTTATTACTTGGAACGATCGGTACACTTGTCGAAAGTGCAACAGACTCGGTAGTAGAATCACCAGCAGTGCAGTTAGCAAAACACTTGGAACATCCATTGGGTGGGGATCCACCACTTTCATAACTTCTGGTGCTATATAGCACTGGCTCGTTTAATGTAATCCAGTGCTTAACACTGTCACCAAATTCCCTGAACCATACTTCTGCATAATTTGCCAAATCTTTCCTGTTTGCAAGATCAAAGTACCAATTCTTCATTAGTTGGGAGTGAATAATAAGGACAAATCCAATTCAGTCTATTCTACACAACATATTTCACTATTGCTTACTCAATTTTGGGACTTAGAAAACCACCATATTCACCTTCAAGAGCTTGAGGGAAATCAGAGTTAAATAGAGTTAAAAAGGGCTGTTGTCCTGTAAATAAAAAAGGTACATCTGATTTAGTTTGATTTGGAGTATCATGAGAGAGAGAAAGAGTGAGAAAATTGACTTCTGCTGACCATTTGCTATCAATTCATTTAAGATTGTTGTAATATGCTATGCCTTCTCGGTTAACACCTCCCTGCAGGTTTCCACCTAAATTCAAGGTAGTTTAAGCTACACCAATATCTATGCGCAATTCAAAGTGCTAATAATTCCCTTAAAATCATGCAAACTAATGATCCAAAAACCTAAAGAATAAATAACTATTTATCAAACAACCAATCTACTCATTTCACAATTACATATATGGAGAAATGAATTAACTAAGATGCAGAGTTGCCCGGAAAATAGAGGCCAGTTTAAAGAGAAATACATTCTGCTCCAAAGCCCTCTCTCCTTAACTAGATTTAATCGGAGACTATGATATGTCATATTATCTCGGCTCTTTTGAGATATGAATAACAATGTTATTGCTCCCTAAGATATATAGAGCCTATACTATGAAATTTCACATGAGAATATGCTGTCTAATAAGAACCATACCTCTACCAAGTGGTTCCAATTGAACGATTTGCTACGCAGAATAACCAAGCTAATCTTACGGAGTATCAATAAAACTAACTGGAATTGATTCTACTACTCTTTCGCAAGATTAAAAAAGAAAAGTAAAGCCACGCGAATGTGGGCATTATTAAGAGCTACAGCAAGAGAAGCGAATGTACCTGATTGAGCGAAAGTCAAAATCAAAAATGGAAGCTCGAAAATCGTTACGTTTGAAACCCTAATCCCGTGCGTGCGCGCTCTTTTGCTTATGATGTCCTTGCGAATTTGCTTATTATTAAGAGGGATTTCATTCAGACGTTCGCTGAGGGACGAAGGCGGAGCCGCCGCCATGATGAAAAGGAAACGCCGCCGCCGCCGAGAAAGGGAAACACCGCCGTGGAAGATTCAGAAGCGCGGCAACGAGTTCTGCAACGAGGTTGAAGTCGCGAGGGAGCTTGAGGGTTTTGGAGTCTGATAGTGCTAGAGAGGGTTCTGGGTTTTGTGGAGCAGAGTTTTTACAACAGTTGTAAGTAGAAGGGTATTAAAAAGTTAATCTTTAAGTGCCATTTAATTTACAATCGTTCTAAATAAAAAAATTTAAAACTGTTTAAAAAAAATCATTATTCTAAAAGGTAATTTTTTATAATGATTTTTTATGATATTTTAAAAACGTTGACTTTATTTATAAAAATGTCATGGTATTTTTTTTAATTGGGTATTTTTATAACTGAAAACCTGTTAGAAAAAGTATTAAAAAAAAAAAAATCACTGGTCTGAGGGAAAAAGAAGCATGCGAGCTTAATTATTTTCATTCAAAATCTATTGTAATGACTGGATTGGTTGCAGAACTCTGATACAACTAAACGCGTAAATGAATAGGTGTGTAGTTATTTTAATTTAACTCATAGTTTCAAAGTTTAATTTTTAAATATATTTTGTCACTTATAATAATTTTATCTGGTTTGAATAATATTCCTTTTTAATAAATATATTTGTGATTTGTATAATAAAAAAAAATCCCACATGTATAAGAATATGAATTGAGATTTAAATAAAATACATTCAAATTTTAGTTAACTACTATAAAAAATTATATACCAAAAACTATTATTGGTTAGGTTTAATTTGGTTGATATAAACTTTATTATATCTACTAAAATTTCAAACATTGTAAACTTGCTACATTATATTATACCAAATGTCATTGGAACCACCATAACTGGTATGTAGGTAATATGATGTTGGTTTTTTTTTTTTTTTTTTTTTTAAT
>PYAF01005614.1:68937-80184 GCA_007407185.1 Glycine tomentella
ATTTTTTTTAAATCATAATAAAATAAGAACAATTTTTTATATATAAAATTTATGAATTTATATTAAAATAAAATTTTCAAATAACAAAAAATGCATGTAAAATTAAATATTAAATATATTTAAATATTAAAGGTTTTATTGTAATTTATAAATTTTTATAATTTGAAAAAAATTAATAACTTTTGACTAATGATACATGTAAAATAGTGTTTAAAAAATTAACTAAAAAAATAAGTGTCTTAGTGATTTATTGTTTTATTTTTAAATAAAAAATCATCAGTTGAACTACTTCCTAATACACCATATCAAAGTCAACGTTTGACTTTAAATGATCAACTAACGATTAATTGACGAAAAAACTAAAATTGCTCATTATTAAAAATATCACATGTCATGTTCTCCTTAAACTTGCTATTATGAATAACAAGTTTAAGGATAACATATTCTTCATATTATGTTCGTAAGAATGACCCATAATGGTTAATCAACCTATGAATCACATGGGCAGGGTGACAAAAGAGACTCCCTTGACCTTGGTTTTAGCTTACCTTCCTTTGAGGGAAAAAAATCCCTTGTTTAAATGCAATTAAATCAAGTATAGATAATCTGAAGTATAAAAACATTGAATAGTAAAGAGTATCCTTATTACTCCGATCTCCAGTGACAGAACTTTAATATTTTGTGTTATATGAATCAAATCCTAAAACAAGTTTAAAATATTTTTTAAGAAAGAGTAACGATATTTACATATATCATTATGACTTGGACACCCTTTTCATTATCTGTCCTAACTCCTCATTTTTATATTCGTGGAGGTGATCTTCCCAACTCCCCATATGAGAACAATGTAATGCAGAAATTTATGTATAAATATGATTTCTCTAAATGAAGCCTACTTTATATTACCAAGTCAAACTACAAATTTGAACAGATCAACATGCAGCATTTTTATCTGCTAACGATTCAAAAATTGATTATGTAAAGAAATGTAGGCTTCAGCAAAATATGTTTAGAAGGCAGCAAAGAGAGCACCAGGAAACTCAAACCTTAACTGGGCTTTGTAGCAGAGATCATCACAAAAAGCCCATTTCTAATGCATTTAAATCCAATCAGCCCACATGCCCTGCAGAGATCTTCAAGTTCACGTTCAGAGAGAAAGATGTAGCTCCCAGATACTTGCCTCACATTCTAAAACGTGAACAAATTTCCATTATTCAAAACTTACAGAAATAAAAAAAAGATGATAAAAGTTTCTAGAACATTCCTTTTTGTGACTGAAAGATTGAGTTGAGATTTGAGAATACTGTAATCCCTCAGTCGTGGAAATTAAAATCAAAATCATGCTTCCAGGAAATTGAAATCAAAACCATTCTTCCATGCACAAACGTAATACTGAGACTAAATTGGTTTCTTTTCATATTATTGAGAAACTAAAATAATGCTAACTTCCTATGATTGATAAACTGAATCGAACCTAGCAGATCCAAATTAAGAAAAAAAGCAACAAAAAACAATTGAACAAAGTAAATCTTGTTAACACTTGTACAAGAATTCCAAGCAATTTCTTTTATTTATTATACAACAGATTTATACAATTTGTTTTACAAGAAAGACAAGACACACAAGTGTGGAATAAAACGATAGATGTAATGGTCTAATGGAGATAGATATAAAAAATAATACAGTGGAAAGTGTCATAAAAAAATGTATTTATAAATCATAAATAATAAATAATATAATTCAAAATTTTATACCTGCCGTACTGAACTTAAAAATGGGATAACAGAAAAAGGCCCATCAAGTATGTAAGTGGTTGCGACAAATACACCTCCAGGTCGTAAAACACGACTTTTTTCAGCCACCTGTTAAAATATATCACACAAATTACGGACAAACAGAATGAAGTTACAGACTAAGCAGAGTGATGCAAGGCACGACCAGATGACAAAACTATGCGTACTGGAAAGTGACAAATCAAAAGTAGAAATTTATCCACCTTGCAGAAGAAGCTTATTTTTAAAATCAGCTAGCATAATTAAAAGTATGAAACGCGTTCTTAGTTGATGCTGACACAATACTGCATAAATCTTTAGGGATTGCATTTATAAAAACTTTGTAAACATCTCATAAACCACGGCTAAATGATTTTCCCTAAGCCACTGCCACAGATATTTTAAACAAATGAAACATTTTTCTGCAAAATCAAAACATTAATGAATAATTATTCACTTACAGCAGCTAATGGTGAAGGCCAACAGTGGAGAGCTGCGCCTGCATGTACAGCATCAACAGAACTGGAAACAAAAGGGAGCCTAGATATGTCTGCTCTAACCAAGATGAAGTTCCTATAAACAGAAATATTAATTATAATTGTAATTGTAATATGAATAAAAGTATGACTTAAATAGTTGCATTAGAACGTTGAATTCAAAAGTTAGATATAATACTGTTCTAATTAATTTAGAAATATAAACTGTGTACTCTTTTGGAAAGTTCTCTTCCTGCTGAATGAATTCATAACATTGCTGCAACATGTTTTCTGAGTAGTCTAGAGCTACAACGAAAGAAAACAGTCCACTTTTTGCAAATAATCTTGAAAATAATCCACTTGCACAACTAGCATCAATGATACTTCCTCCCAATATTGGCTTTAAGAAACCCTTCATCAATTCAAACTGCAGTCAAATTCAGTAGAAGGCATGATTGACTGTTAAATCACATCAAAAGAAAATGAACATAAAGTAGTCACACATCTACAAGTTAATTCTAATATAAAAGTACATAACACAATAGAAGACAGATTCATTAGTATTTCAAAGAATTTCATCTTATATATTTGCAGCACCATATCCAAATTCATATTCTTTTCACCAATCGTGCAAAGGTAAACAAGAGAAACTGAATGATATAGGTTTCAGGACATTGAACCTAATGGAGGTGACATCAGTGAATATTTTTTGCTTCCTCATGTAGGGGAGTTAACGATCTGAGGTTCACAAGCTAAAGTCCTTATTTCAATTATTAGGACATGCAGCTTTTATTTGCAAATAATTAAGTTTTAACGTTGCATTTACTACTTAAGTACTTATATATAGTCGATGATGCTCCAGTAAACTCTAAATGAAGAATGACTATTATTCCAATTGGATAGTAGCTTATTGAAGAAAAAATAAGCTAAAGGATAAACAACAGGACTTGTCAATGAGAAACCATTAATTAAATATAAAAAATATATAACGTGGGTTCATCAAGAGGGAATTATTATTAGGAAGAAGGACATTTGGTTAACCTCTTTCTCAGGACCTGGAAAACCACCCCACACAGAAAAGGTTTGACGCCAGCCCCTCTCATAGAGAAATGATATCAATGGCACCCTGATTCAACAAACAATCAGTATGCATAATAAAAGTGGCAAATTTAGTCTCAAATTCAACTCTATAGGATTTAGACAAGACATTATTAGCGCTAGTTTGTTCATATCCATGCGATATCTATGTCCAGTGGTACCTAAATTCGCTAAAATTGAAAAATGATATATCAAATAATGTAGGAACACGATTAAAAGAAAGACAAAAGCATTTTAAATCCAGTAAAAGAAAGGGAACTAGAATACCTGAAAAGCTCTGTGGAAGCTGGCATCGATTCACCATAGCTCTTAGCTCCACCTGTAGCGGTGAGATCGAGATGCGTTTGGTTACCGACATATGTTTTCTGACAGGTGCTGCATTGAAAACTAGATCCAGTGATAGTATCTCTGCGTCAAAAAATCATCCACAGCAACCAGTGAATACAAATAAACAAATATGGCCAAATTCATAATACATATAATGAAAGGAAACAATCGATTGTTGAATTAACTCACACGGAGAAACCTCGATCACCGTTCCATATCAAGGAATCGTAACATACGGGACAAGCCAACGAGTGGCTGCTTCTACTGCTTACTTCCTTTTGAACTACTACTACGTTGGATTCCTAAGCACAAAGTTACGTTCCTCAGGCAAGTGTTTGATAAAATGTGTAAATGAGAATTAGTATATGTGTAATAAGGGCACTGGATTGGAGGGAGAAGAAGTGTTACTGTTGGATTGGTTTCGGTGTCGATGAAGGGCCTTGAAGAAGCTCGAAATTGAAGTGGAAGTGGAAGCTTTGCAGTGAAAGCAGCGCGTGAGAAGAGGCGCGTGGGGTGCTTGAATGAAGAGAGAGTTGGAGTGAGCGTGTACATAGCGGCAACTGCTACGCCTATGGCCATCACCGGTGAGGTGGCAACCGGAAATTGGAGTCTCTGCGGAGTGGTGTGTCGTAATGTCAAACGGCTTCAAGCTTCCATGGTATGGACCGTGAACATCTGACGTGTGCCAACTTATCACCTGAAATATTTTATTTTATTTTTTTAACTAACGGTCGCTTTATCAAGGTTTCTATTTTTTTTTTTATTTCCTTCATAAAAATAAGAATTTAAATAGAATATATTGGGATTTTTTTCCCGATAATTGTACTGATATTAGACCTTTTCACTTCATGTTAGACTGCCTTAAAAAAAACTTCAAACAAGATTATTGAATTAAAAAAAAAAAACTTTATGATAGACATCACAATGTAACCAAAAAATGACATGGCAATGAGTCAAGCAAGGATAGTATTCAAACTAAATGTTTTTAAACTATTTTTTTGGCAAACTTAGTCAAACAAAAATTGAGAAATGTTGAGTGTTACAATAACCAATGGAACCAAATGTGTTTGACAAATTTGTTGTTGCTGTTAATATTAGAGAAAAAAAAAACAATTAAAAGAGTTAGATAAAATAATAAATTTTAGAACTACTAAGTGGACATGTCACATGTGAAAGAAATGAAATTTAGTAAGAGCCTAAAACTATATTCTCTCTCATTATTTTTATAACCTTTATAGTTTGTTTTAATTTTTCCCTTTTTTAATGTTTTAGTGAACCAAGCCACTACCCATTATAAATAGGGCAGATTGGTTATAATTTTCATTCCATATATCTAAAGTGGACTATCCCACTCTCAATTCATTTTTAATATGTTGATGATGGAGCTTCCAACTTCTGCAGGCAATCATTCTTATATTTGCAAGTTCTAAACTTGATATATCAACCTACAAAAGAGAGAATACTAGCTTGCAAATATCATAATACTGACATGCAGAAGTTGACTTTTTTTTATTAGGCCCTGAACAATAATTTTTTTAATTGGGACATAAACTGATATTTATTTTTTTAATTAGATAAAAAACAAATACAAGTTCAAGAACTCAGTTAAAAAAATAATTTAATTAAGACTCAATTAAGAATTGCTGAATAATTAAAAAAAATTATTTGACCATTTTAATTTAATTGAAACAACTTGATATTAGACATGGTAAAACGGGGATAACATCCTTTTGAGTATCTAAGGTTTATAAATAATTTAAGCTTCTATATATTTTGAAATTGCCCGTCTAGAGCGCAAGGCTCTTAACCTTGTGATCGTGGGTTCGAGCCCCACGGTGGGCGATTTTTTATTTGTTCCTTTCTGTTCTAAATTTATATGGTGGTCATGGATTTTGCTTTGAACTAAGCCTTTTTGTGATTGGTGAGACTGGCTATTCGAAATTTTTGTTTGTCTGTCTCGTCTTCATCCTCCTGCCAACATATAAATTATTATATCCCTTATCCCAGACTCTTACACAGCACAAACCAAAAGCCATGATAATGCCCCTTTTTATTTGGATTTCATCTAATTTAAATCATTGTTGATTTGAATTAATTTATGTCTAGTTATTGCCTTTTAATAACAATGTAATAGCTAGTGATATAAAAAAATAACATCAATGTACTCGTAATATAATTATGTATATATATTTATCTACTAACCTCTATTTATAGGCCAATCAATCAAATACGATAAGCAACAGAGAATTGTTGAAAACTAACAACTACTTTGTTTTTATCAATCTATTTCCGTAATAAATTAAACCCATCTCTGCCGAATCTCTTTGCTATAAAGCAATCGAAATGAATACAACTCATGCATTACCAAACTGATAATTAAGCAATATATTATTAAAAACAAAATTCGAAATACAGATTAATGTTGTACGGTGTATGAATTAAAACATGGAGGACCACTAGCAACAAGCAATTTTTCTTTTGTTGGTCACCATTCTGCTATCAAACTGTTTTAATATTTGGGTTTGATAATTCTACTTCATTTCGATATTGGCCTAAACTACTTATGACTGCATATTTCTTCACAAATTTAATTCAAATTCTAATACTAGGTTGTGCTCTGAGGTGGATCTAAACATGTGACGAGAATGAAGATAATTTGATCACATTTTGTATATATATTTCCAACCTGGACGAGAATGAGATTGAGTTTTAGTTTTAATTTTTAATCCTAGCTTTTCTTAAATTCAATCCCAATTTGTCTCCTTGTCATTCTTACAGACTAACAACAAATTATTTCAAAGACTTTTAACTAGATTAATTAATGTGTCTCGACCACGGCCAAAGCATATAGATAATATGGCCATATAGGTCATCCGTATTTTGTGAATATCTAACTCAATATATTAAACATGTGTTGCATAATAATAACTTGTGATTTTTAGAAATCACGCTCATGCTTAGGATTCCATTCCTCAAGAAGTTGTGTTCATTTTTCTTTTGAAATTAGTTACTCTGTTCCTAATTATGTTTTGTATAAGCCAGGATCATCATAGGTTCAGACAGTTGTATTATTCCAAAATCAAATAAAATGTAATACACATTGCTCTATTGCCTAATGGGAAATTATCAATGGTAAAATCCAAAATATATACTAAACTCAATAAAGCTCACCAGCTAAGTGATCCATAAATGCTTGACTCGCTTATCCTTTAGTTGTTGTAAGTTTCTTCTCAAATATGACGTGCCATTTTCACAATTGAGTTTTTAAATTTTGCAGCCATCAAGCTTTTCTGGTGTCACTTCCAGACCCTGATGCAGACTTTCCAGTGAGTTCTTCAGTTAATTAGGATGAAAGCTCACCAGCTGGCAAGCCTTTATTGCAGATAAATGGAAGCAAAGATAAGATGAAATTGATGCTAATTAATTATCATAGACTCATAGTACGTTATTCTAATTAAACATGAACTAATACTTGGACTTCTCCCTACAATACAAAACCATCCAATTATTATGTTTCTTGTTATCTAAAGATCGTCATGATAGATGAATGACAATTTTAAATATTATTATAACAGAGGTAGATGGTGGAGGGAAATCAAGAGTCATAAAAACCTAGTAGAAGATTGACCTTATGGCTTCTTTAAGGAATGGTCATTCGATTTTGTTAGTTGGATGTGCTTCAAGTTAGGTTAGCACTAAAGTGTGGGACATAATGTCATATATATACTCATACTCATATTTTATTACATGTGGTTTATGGTCCACTCTTTCTTTGGCCCTAAAAGTTTACTAACCTAAATCCAAAAACCTCAAACTTGATATAATCATGAAAAGTTATGCTTCGAATATATATAGTTCCCTCCTTAAAAAGATGAACTAAAAGTCTAAAAACCAATGCCCTTATTCAAAGTTTTAAATATATGTCGTTTGTTTGAAAACAGAGTATGCCAATATGGCTATGGTACATCAAAACTAACAATTATTTCTTCAAGATCAACCCTGATGAATGTACACTTATTTTAAGGGATTTATGAAGTGGAAGAAAGAAAAAAAGAAATTAAAAAAAAAAAGAAGAGAAAAAGTGACAGATTTTTTAATACCATGGTGGCAATGGAGATTAAACTTAAAATTTCATGCATATACCTCAACCTCTTGCTACTAGATAAGCCCTAATGGGTTTGAAATATTAAGGAAGGCATTTGGCATCCTCCGAAAACTAACTGGATCAAGTGCAACTCTAACAGCTCAGCTAGCGGATGTTCAGGGGTAACAGGTTGTCGAGGGGTTTTTAGAAATAATTTTGGAGATTTTTTGGGGTGCTTTTCTTTGAGTCTGGGCATTCTCTACTATGAAACAATTAAAAAACAAAATCATCAAACATGTAGATCAATTTCAACACGATAGATTGGATTTCTTTAGTTTTACTTAAAAAATATAAATTATTTAAAATACATATAATAATAATAATAATATTATTATAAAATACATATAAAATATATTTATAAAAATTTCCTTTAGTTAGTTATAAACAAAAGATAACAAATAAAATTGAATTGTGTTTTATTATGTAAATATTTATTATATCTCCATATGATCAAATTGTTATTATAGGAAACAAATTACATCATTTCTTTATTAAACGAAATCAGAATAATTTTAATAAATGATATTTCTTTATAATTGGTTACTTGTCAAATTTCTACTGATTGTGTGTAAGGGTGAAGTATTAGTTGGTGTTCACCGAAGAATATCTCTCATCCGTAAAGTTTAACGTCACATTAATTACTCTTTTATTTTAAATATTTAATTATTTTACATATTATTTATTGTGAAATAAGAAGAAAAAGGGATAAAAAATAATCACATGACTATTTCATTAAAAAATATTATTTTTATTTTTATTTCTATATAACAACTTTAAACCACACATAAAAAATTGAAGAAAAAATATGAAGACTTAAAATGAGTTAAATTTTACTGAGCTAAAATAGTTTTCCTATATATATTGAAAGAAAAAATATATATTTAGAATAATTATATATATATATATCTATATATTTGATGATATTTAATATTTTTTCTGCATATTTTATATTTTACCTAATTTAAATTTATAAACTCATGTGATTATACTAAAATTACCCGTCTATGCTAAAAAAGAAAAAAGTGAGAAGGACATTTTTGTAACTGAGTTGAAAAGAATTTTAAAATTTTAAATATTCCGGAAATAAGTGCTACAAACAGCTGGTTGGAGTTTGCTTTCTAACGGATAACTTTATCGTCAGGCTGGATACCGTTGCATTCCCACAATCACCTAAATTATATAGAGAGACGAAAATGCCCTCACCGCTAGTGGTTACGCTTCCCTACTTCGGTTCGGTATGGTCCAAATGTTATTTATTTTAGTATCGACTGGAATTTTTTTTTTTTCTAAACAAAGAAAAGAAAAGCTGAAAAAGCAAAGCTTGTGGGAGCATGTGAAGAGGGGATTTTCATCTTTGAGAGCACCAAGTCGATAATTATGAATCACAATGTTGATGAGAGATGCCCATTTGTCACACGTGAAGCCTTTTCATGATTTTTGCTTGTGTCCCACGAATGGTTTTTGATTCAGTGAAATATAATAAAGAGAATTGAAAAACATGTTATTTTTATTCTAATTTTCGAATGGCTCCCCTCTCCATTCCTAAGAATAAATTTTTTTGAAGTCACGTATTAGTTGGCAGACCTTGACTTTTTGCACATGAACATCACGAGATATCTGATCTCATGGAATGTGCATTGCTTGTTTGTAGAACCCACTAGTTTAGTAGCACAGTTGCCATTTGCCCACAAGCCTAAGAGCATCCACATTTTTGTTTCTTGCCAAAGAGGAATACCATTAGCCAACAACACATATGCCTTCTTAAATTTCAATTCACAGTTAATGTTCCGGAAAAGGTAGTCACAATTTTTTTAAAATAAAATTAATATCAAGTATACAAATAAGTAAATTCCACTTCCAACTTTTATATAGAAAAAAAATCATGTTTATGAAATATAATAATTTCTTGACAAATAAAAATCCACAAATGTAAACATGATTTTTTAATAATAAAAATTAATTTTTTTTTATCTTATTCTTATTTGTTTAATTTATATATTCCTAACCATTTTTAAACAAACATAAAAGCAAAATATTTATTTTATCCCGTATCATAATTAATTTTAATGAATGAATTTGATCATGAAGTTTTGGGTAGCAGTTGGCTTATGTGGCTAATCTTTGACTAAAGTTAGTAGAAGAAAGAAAAAAGGTAAAAAATCAATCGAGTTCATCATCATCATCATCAAAGTGGTGGGTGTGATTTGAGTAAGAAGAGAAAAAAAGGGGACAACATTGGGCTTTGGGTTGAGGGGGGCAAAGAAGTAATTTGGATGCGCTCCCTTGTAACAACCGACATGTGGCGGTACATGCGGCGCACATGCTTTACCTTCCCTAATTACAAAATTACAAAAATACAAATACTCAAAGGCGGTTTGAGATTCAAAATAGAGAGAGAGAGAGAGAGAGAGAGAGAGAGAGAGATAACGGGAAGGGTTATACTTACAAGAAAGACGTGGTGTGTGTGAGTGCGTGGTTGGCGTTTGCTTTGTTTTGAAACAGAAGAAGAGTAGCTTCTACTTTGTACTACTCTACACTCCACTCTCTCTTATACTGCTAAACCCCATTATTCCATTTTTCTTGTCCTTATATATATATATATATATATATAAATAAATAAATATAAATAAATAAAATTAAGTTTCGTTTCTCTTGTGTTGTTCTAGCTACCATTGAGCAAACCAAAGGAATCTTGGGAGATCAGGGAGGTCATCGTCGTCATTTCTGCGCTCAAGATTAACATAACGACCTCGCGCACCCAAGAACAGGCACGGTCCCCCCCTTCCATTTTTTTCTTTTGATTTTTTTTGTTTGTTTTTCGTTGAGAGAGGGACGAGGCGAAAGTGAAGAATGAAGAGGAATGAGTAATAGCTAATAAGTGTTAATTGGTTGAGCAGGGTATTGTGTTGTGTAGCACTGTAGCTGAACGATATGGAGAGAAACAATCCGGTGAGGAAGCCACACACTTCAACTGCAGATCTTCTTACGTGGCCTGAAACTCCCATTTCTGATTCCCCAGCTCCTCCTTCCTCCGCCGTTCGTTCTCACCAGGTACAGTGTACTGTTTCTGTTTTTCTTTTGTTTCTTCTTTGGGTAATTTTTTTAATTTTCATTTATCTGGGGTTTGTTTTTTTTGGCTGATATTGTGGAATTTCAGCCGTCGGATGGGATCAGGAAGGTGGTGTTTGGGGGTCAGGTCACCGATGAAGAGGTCGAGAGCTTAAATAAACGGTGAGATCTACTCTATTCTCTCTCGTTATTTCATGTAAATTCAACTTTTTTAATGATGTTTTCATTATTAAAACTTTGAATCATTTAGCCTTTGAAATTTGAAAAGAAGCTCGTTCCCTTTTCTGCCCCAAAATATCTGGCTCAACTCAATTTCTGTTTTTTGGTTTTTTTTTTTTTTTTTGCTCTGATTGTTTGTCCC
>PYAF01005614.1:92704-103791 GCA_007407185.1 Glycine tomentella
CCCCCCCCCCCCCCCCCCCGGTACATTTATGTTCACTACACCTAGCATCTCTCTCAAGTCTCTATATCTTTCTCCTTTCAATGCCTTGGTAAATATATCTGCCACCTGCAACTCAGTTTTACAGTATTCCAATACCAATTTGCCATTGTTGACCTGATCTCTAAGGAAATGAAATCGAGTGCTTACTTCTCCCATGTGCTGTTGGGTGTTTGGCTATGTCTATTGCAGACTTATTATCCACTAACAGTTTCACAACTCCAACTTGCTTCAATTGCAGCTCCTGCATCTGTCAAGCCACACAACTTGACAAGCACTCATGGAAGCTGCTATATACTCAACTTCACAAGAGAACAAAGCTACCACAACTTCTTGCCAAGTAACTCTTTCAGATTCTCCGCCTCCTTTAGGAAATAAAATTCCATAATCTGCAGTACCCTTGATGTACCTCATGATTCTGTTGGCTACTAAGAGACATTTCCTCATTGGTGTGCCTTCATAAATCTGCTAATGTAGCCAACATTGAAACTCAAATATGGTCTAGTGTTGCACAAGTATCTTAGAGATCCTATTATCTGTCTGAAGTAAGTAGGATTGACCATTTCTTCACAGTCTTCTTGATCATCAACTGTTTCTGCTTCAGCTGGTGTTGTTGTAGAGTTACACTTACTTATATTGAACTTCTTTAGAATGTCTCTAGCATATTTGGCTTGATGCATGATGACTCCATGATCTGAGTCCTTGAATTCAATTCCAAGGAAGTATGACAAAAGTCCCAGATCACTCATTTCAAATTCTTGCATCATTTTCTTCTTAAATTCTTCAATCTCCAATTTACTACTGCCTGTAACCAGGAGATCATCTACATATAGGCATACAATCATCATATCACTCCTAGGACCTTTCTTTGACACCTTTAATTTGGATATACACTATGTTCTGAAGTGCACTTGTTGAAGCCAATTTGATTCAGAAAAATATCAATTCCTTTGTTCCAGGCTCTTGGTGCTTGCTTAAGACCATAGAGTGCTTCAGGTGACTGCTGATCTAGGTGAGTTGGCATCTTCCAATAGGATTCTTGACTGAGGTTCTTCAGGTTTTGAATCCCAATTCCAACTCTGATTCTCATCACATATCACATCTCTACTCAATGTTACTTGTTTGCTTCTTGGATCATACAATTTATAGCCACCAGTAGCATGGTAACCAATCAATATGACTTGCTCACCCTTGTCATCGAGTTTTTTTCTCAACTGGTCAGGAATATGTTTGTAGCAGACTGAACCAAACACTCTAAGGTGAGCTACACTTGGTTTCACACCAGTCCAAGCTTCTTCTGGTGTCATACCTACAAGTCTCTTGGTTGGAGATTGATTCAGAATCTACACTGTTGTTGATACAGCTTCATGCCACAAATAATTTTGTAGGTTTTTACTCTTTAACATGCACCTTACCATGTTCATAATGGTTATGCTTTTCCTCTCAATTGTTCTATTATGTTGGGGTGTGTAAGGTGGTGTAATTTCATGAATCAACCCCTTCACTATCACACAATTGCTGAAAACCTTGATAGATTTATATAATTATCATTATAAAATAAAGGCTTAAATATGTTTCCATACCTGGAAAATAGGCCTTTTTTAGATTACTACCTCAAATTCATTTTTTGTCAACTAAGTACCTAAATTTTTTTATGTTTGAACGCAATACTTGTCGTTAATCCAATTCTGTTAGGTGATGACGTGATAGATAGAGTGTTACGACATCAAGTCGTATCAGTGCCACATCATTTTTTTATTATTTAAATTATTAAAAAATAATTCTTTTCCCCTTTTTCTCCTTCTTTCCCTTCTTCTCAATCGCGCTGCCGTCGTCCTCTGCCGTGGGACACACCATCTAGGTCTAGAGGGGAGAATCATCAATTCTGGCAGCTCTGTCGTGCAAGCCGAACGAGAGCAAAATCCTTCTGATTGTCGGCTTCTTGGACAGAGCAACCACTGTCGTCTGGGGACAGTTCCCAAGTTCGTAGAGCCCAATAATCGGCATGATTTCCCCATCAAGCGTGAACATCGAAGCCCAAACATTCCTCACTTAAACAACAAACACCAAAGCAGAAAGCCCAAACACAAAACTGAAGTAGAGGCCGACAATCGCCACATCAGTGCCACCATTCCAAACAAACGGAAACACAACTCGGAATCACTAGATTCAAGAGCGTTTTCCATTCGTTGAAGCACTATGTGTCCTACGTCATCATTTAACAGAATGAGACTAACGATATATACTAAATTAAAATATAAAATTTTTCAAATATAAAATTTTTCAAATACTTAATTGACAAAAAATGAATTTAAAGTAACCTATTTCAGGTATAAAAAATATATTTAAACCTAAAATAAACTATCAATGCGTAGAATGAGTTTAACCTTTTCTTACTAATACAACTATAGGTCAAATAGGTCGAGTGACAGACGAAGGATTTTCCAGCCCTATCCATATAATAATCCACAATGAAAATTAGAAAAAAAAATATTTTTTTCAGAAAGAGGAAATAACAATCATTGACATAGATGGTATTCAAAAAGAAAATGAAAAACAATGAAAACAATATTGTATCATATACCAAGGAATAAATGGGAGTTCTTTAACAGAAAGGTTATTAGAGAAATAATTTAGCAAAGAAGGAGAAGGGAAAAAAATAAAGAAGAAGAAGAATGTGCTTAATTCTGAAAGTGGTCAAGGTGTGAATCGTATATATAGTTAATACCAAATTATTTGAAATTTTAATTTAATTAAATAATTAATGCTTGTAAGAGAGAGAAACAAAATATAGTAATTATAGTAACCACGGAAATATAAACATTGTCGCGCATATGAATTTAAAAATAATTTTTAATGTGATATTGTGTCAAAAATTAATATACTATAATAATTTTTAATTACAATTTTTGAATTTTATTTAATGAATGACACACTACAAATGGAAAAATTTAAAACAAAATGGACAACACAACAAAAAATAAAAATAATTAATTATCATAGGAAAGTCACAATAATCTTAACTTTGAAAGATATTCTCCCTCTCTTTTTTTTCATGAATGACCTCCTTGTTACAATGACAGTTTTCAATTTCATATCCTATAAAAAAAATTGTTAAATTAATTAAAACAATAATTAATAACAAACAAAGAAAATAAAATATAGAAAGTTATATGAGAATGACTTGGAATAAAAAAATGAAAATAAAGGTTCATTCTTTGGGATTTTGTAATGTACTTACACCATGCGTAATATCAGAAAAAATTAATTCTACAGAGTAACCATCCCCCGCTCCCCGTAGCAATTCTTCTTCTTTAATTCTCATTCTCAATTTCTCGTCTCAGTATAAAAATAGATAATTGTATGATCCCTTTATAGTATAAAGTTTATATACATTGGTATAGATATAATAATACAATCAGTATTAACGGTATTTTAATGGCAAAATCAACATAAATTTTGTGCAACTAATCTTGTTATTACATGACAAAATCAACTTATTAAAATTAAGTGGGATCTATTCTAATCAAACATGTGTATTGACTTATAAAGTCAATAACGGTGTTTTATATAATATATTCATTGATATTAATTAATTAATTAATTGATATTACTCATATAATTTTGTTTTCATGTGAATTTTTACTTTCATTATATCTTAATATTTGAATAAATTAACAATTCCATTTTTTTTATTGTTATAAGTATATACTTGTATATTATACTTTCCTTCATAGTTCATAGTATTATTTTTGCCACATTCAAACCCAAGTTTTAATGAATTGGCAGATATTTGCAAACCATAAAGTTGTGAGAGGAATTTTCTGCTTTCCTTTTTTTATATAAACTTTATGACTTATGACAGCAAACCAAAAACTTTATGATTTACTAGTAGTATCAAATATTTAACAGTTTTAACAGAACAAAATAAGATTAAATTAAATTAAATTCAAATAACTGAAAAGATAAAATAAAAAGAAAATGTAAGATTGAATCGGGTAATTTTTCCCTAATTTCACGAGATCACCCTAGCATGTAAAAAATAGTGGTAGGTATGGAAGAGTGAAAGCTGTTGTCTGCTGATTTTGTTAAACCTGTGTCACCCAGTCAATAGTGTCACAAACATTTTCACAATCAAAAACCCTCTCTCTCTCTCTCTCTCTCTCTCTCTCTCTCTCCACAAATCCCCATGGAATCAAAACCAGATTCATAGGCTACGCCACGCTCATTGCCTCACCCGCCGTCCTTTCTAATTCCGTCCCACTTTTTCACGTGACAACAAACAAACAAACCCCGAATCATGGACTCCCCCATGACCGCCAGAATGCTGAAGATGTCAGACAAGAACAACAAACGAAACGCAGCAGAGGACGCAGTAACGAGGTTCGTTGGGATTCCCACAACACCATCACCATTCCTTTACCCTGACCACGTGGCCGTTGGGTCCCCCATCACCAGGGTCCCTCTCGCTCCTTCTCCCGCACCACCACCACCACCACCACCTCCCTCTCCCAGATTCTGCTTTGACCCTGCATACCCCATGTGGGGCCATGATTTCTCCAGAATCAACTTCTTCGATGCTGCCCAAACCGATAACATGCCTTTCGAACCCTACGCTTCTTATTTCAATGAAACAGGAACCCTCCCATATGTTAACAACACCCAAACTAACATGGGTTTGGACCCTTACCCTTTTTGTTTCAACGAAACAGGAACCTTCCCTACCCTTCCCTATCATCAGCATGCCAACAATGTGCCTTTATTCGATAAAGGTTACACTTTTGGCACCCCAGATGATCACGCCAACTACGTGTATCATCACCTCGTCGATCAGAGGAGGAGGCAGCTTGAGGGTACATCTGATAATAACTATCAGATTCTCCGTGATCGTTACATGGCGGCTTCACAGTCTCTCCATGGTGGAGGAGGAGTCAAAAGCCCCATTAGGTTTTCTCAGATAACGCCTCAACATCAATATGTAAGAAAAATTAAATAATCTTGTTATGGAAATAATAGTTGGGCTTAGATATAAGGTCCAATAACAAATAACAAGTGTTTGTCCCTCAATCAGGAGATGTGGTCGTGACTTATGACTAATTCAAAGGGAGTAGTTCCAGCGGTTAAGATCACCTCCGATATTCTCGGACACTACTCGTAATCAGTTGAGAGGTATGTGACTTATAAATACAGAGGAGTTAAAGCAAAAGGTACACACATTTTAATTCCCTTCTTTCCTTTCACACTAAGCACACACCGCACGCCATTTGCGTTGTGTATTTCGGCTGAGATCATCCTCTTCCTTAAGGTGTTTCATTCTCCATAAACACATTGAGGGGAGAGAGAAATTGATCTGAGATTAAGAATTTAACAACCTTTGTTGAACATTCCCGCTCACTTTGAGTGGAACAAATCTAATCATGCTTATACATAAACAACATAAGCAATTAGATTAAGTGTGAAAAAATTAAGATCATAAATACCTTCCGTCATTGTTATTCTTGTTTACTCCGAAGATGAATTGTAGTTGTCTGTGATTCAAGTAATCTGTAAACAGTTTGAGTCTCCAAACTAATTTGACTTTTGGCTTAAGCATCTTCTATGCTTTCACTATCATTCACCGATGGTGTATTTAGATTTTCAGGGACCTTGGTCTTGCACATCTCCTTTTATAACATCTTCCCATCAAAGAGGATATTTTTTATATGCATAAAACGTGAACTTAGTTGCTAAAGATAAGAAATAAGATTAGCTTATAAGATTAATAACAACTTATTCCTAAAAAGATAAATGATAAGATTAGCAACAACTTATTTCTAAGAAGATAAGGTGAGTGGATCACCTTATGTGATTTTGATTTAGTCAATCATTAGAAAATAAACCAGCATTCTCCCACTTGGTCCACATATCTTATCATACAACTTAGTGAGAAATAAAATACATGAATCATGGCGATAGTTCCTCTAATATATACGCAAGTAGTATATTCCATGTATTATATTGCATTATATTTCTCAAGCCTATACAACTTAATGAATAAACCCAATGTTTATTCTAGGTCCAATCTTAATTGATGTTTCTCAAAATAAATAACCGTAGATGTGAATAAACTGAATGAAAAATATCACAATAAAGTTTCTTTATATCATTCTTACAATGAAAATCACATATGATAACCAAGTCTCATCCTTTCCACATGATTCTTAAATTTGAATGGTGGCATGCCCTTAGTTAAAGGATCGACAGACATTAATTCAGTGCTAATGTGTTCAATAACCACTGTATTATCTTTAGCACATTCTCTTATGGCTAGATACTTAATGTCGACGTCTTTGCTTCGACTACAACTTTTGTTATTCTTAGCCATAAAAATAACAGCTGAATTATCATAGTATATCTTCAATAGCCTAGAAATGAAATCTATAACTCTAAGCCTAGAAATGAAAATCCTTATCCATACACCATGTAAGGTAGCCTCAAAACAAGAAACGAACTCAACCTTTATAGTGGAAGTAGCAGTCAATTAAGGTCTGTCTGACACTTCTCCAAGACACAGCTCCACTGGCTAGCATAAAAATATATTCCGAAGTTATTAACTTCAACGCAGCCAACGTAGTCTGAATCTGAGTAGCCAATCACTTACAAGTTGTTAGTCCGTCTCTACATAAGCATATAGTTTTTAGTTTCCTAAAGCTATCTCATCATTTTCTTTGCAACTTTCCAGTGGTCTAAACTTGGGTTACTTCGATATCTCCTTCACACTCCAACCGCAAAAGCAATATCAGGTCTTGTGTAGACCTGAGCATACATAAGGCTTCCAACAGGTGAAACATACGAAATGTTCTTCATTTGTTCTCGATCAAGATCATTTTTCGAGCATTGGCTTAAATTAAACCTATCACCCTTCACAAAGGGAGCTACACTTGGTGAACAATCACTCATTCTAAATTTTTCCAAAACTTTGTTAATATAGGTCTCTTGAGACAAATAATAAACACCTTTTACTATGTCTCTTGGTGCCAATAACGTAAGAGGCATCACCCATATCTTTATATCAATGTCTCTTGGTGCCAATAACGTAAGAGGCAAAACACCATGACAGCTTCTGCCTCTGGCCTTCCAGTTACACTGACCATTATGTCATTACAACCCCTGGCAACGTGGTAAGGGTGATCTTGTTGAAGACTTTGTCAATGCAACCGATGCACAAGGAATTGATGTAAGGATCTACCTTTCACCTTGGGATAGACATGACCCTAGATATGGCAATGATTTGCTCTACAACCAATACTACTTGGCTCAACTACAAGAGTTGCTCAAGAAGTGAGTTGAGTTCACCTTCTATTATTGTGTTTTCTAATTGATTTCTTTCTTTTTTTCGTACATAGAAACTAGTCAAGACACTAAATATGAAGATCTTTCTTTAAACAAATAATTATGTTCTTGAAATAAACTTATTCCAACATGCTATAATTTGGGTTTATTTCAAGTGTAAAAGTTTTTTATAAAAAAAATACATCTAATCATGAATATATATGCTTGCTAAAAAAACTGAAATAATTTTCTAAAAGCTCAATACTTTACCCAAAACAATTTTTTTAAAATATTAAGTGATAGCTAGCCTCCAAATCTTAGAAATTGAAATTAAAAAAAAAATTAAGAAACATGGTCATTTGCCTCAATATATTATTATGAAGTTAAATTCAACAATTGCGAATGGATGTTTCCGTTATTCCTTATTGTTTCATGGGTGCGTGTAGGTACTTGGTAGCACTCTTTGTCATTGGCTTTTAAGACCTTAATCTTATCTCAACAAGTTAGAATCCAAAGCTTATTCCTTAAATAAAGGGGCCAAGGATATATTATATTATTTCCCTAGAATATGATATGCTAATAATTAACACTCACGCCAACTCTGATTCATTATATGCTTAGGAAGTATTTGTGTATTATTTTAATGATTTTTAAAATGAAAGGATAATTAGTATGTAAAATTCTTAAATTAGCTAAACTGATGTAATATTATTATATATTTATTGTTCATATAGTTACAAGCTTAAAAGAAATCACAAGCAATGTCTGGTAGTGGTAGTCTGGTAGGTGGGAAAAAATAGATTTTGGTAAATTTTTAGAAACAATGCATTTCTAAATATTAGTTTACATATATACATCCATTCATAATGCAGGAAGTCGGAGGTAGGATTAGAAAATTATAAGTGGATGCTAGATATATGCCTACTCATATATATTATAAAATTTAAAAGGAAATTTATTAATATATTTATTTCTTTTTTTTCCTATTTGAGAGACATGTTTTATAGGGGAATTGACGGTGCTCTTGCACCCATTATATACAAAGCTACAAACAATCATGTAGTGACACTATTTAGCCATCATCTCTTTAAGTTTTTGTGAATTGGTGAAAGATAAAAATGTTATAGCACAACTTGATTTATGTGTTCATAGAAGTTTCAAAATTCTGCTATATCTGGGCTTCATTTGATTCAAATTTGACATATTGAGAAAAATCATTTTAAAATTCTGCTATATATGGGCTTCATTTGATTCCAATTTGGCATATTGAGAAAAATCATTTTAATTCTTAAATTATATATGCAGTGTCTTTCACTTTTTCCTTTATGGTTAGCATTTGGAGGAAAAATATACTCAGAAGCCACTCTTGCCAGTTGAATCTCAGTTTAGAGTTCTCAATCTTCCAGTAAAATTCAAGACGATTGATTTGGATTTGCAACATGAATGTGTTGAATGAAGATTTATTGTAACTTTTAATCCTACAATTCAGTGGGAAAAAGCCTATCTTGTTGTGAATTGTTATAGTTAAATATTATAGAGATTTCCAAATATCTTATAAGTTCTTCAGGATGCAAGATATACTATGAGATTCTGATACTTTAATTTGCTTCATAATATTCAATCAAAAAATTGTGATACAATTGAAAATGGTTGACTTTTGTTGTAATTATTTTTAAAATTATATTTAGGGTAATTTATAAGTTGTTAATATAAAAAATTTACATTAATAATGTATTAAAATTAAACTCTTTTAAAAATTAACTGACTATTTATTTTTATATAAGGTTTCTAAATTAACTGCATAGTAACTTAACATTAAGTGTTGAATGGAACCACAAGTATTTCGTGAAAATGGTAATTTTTTTAAAAAAAGATATTCTAAGACGGTTCTCTAGAAAATCGTCTTAGAAGGTAGACTTCTAAAACGATTTTTGCTTAAAAATCATCTTAGAATAGTCAAATTTTTTATTTAAAAAAGGATATTCTAAGACGGTTATCTAGAAAACCGTCTTAAAAAGTAGACTTTTAAAACGTTTATAAGTTAAGAACCGTCTTAAAATGTCACATTCAAAAATAGTTATATACAAAGAATCGTCTTCGAATGTCCAATTCTAAGACGGTTGTAGCTTATAACCGTCTTAGAATGTGATAACTGTCTTAGAATGATGTAAATAAAAAAATAAAAAATTAAAAGATGAATTCTAAGATGGTTATAGGCTAAGAACCGTCTTAGAATGGGACATTCGAAAACAGTTCAATAATCGACGTCGAAAGTCTTACCTTTCAACAACGCTGATTACAAATGCATTGTAAAACTGACGTCGAAAGGTTATTTTGTATTAGTGACGGTTACTTCATATTTACTGTAGTTAATATTAATATTTTGTAACCGTTATTTTCCCAATTCAGTAGGGTAGCACACAGCTTAACACTTGTAATTTTTTTCGTGGGGTATTTCGTGTATCATGTTATTTATCATTAATATACGTATTATGCCGATATAAAAAAGTTCTAAACATGTCATCTTTAATTAGTAGCTAGCCAATTTGTAACATGAGAATGTGATGCTACTTGAGTGTTTATATCCAGCTCAATTTTTTTAGAGGGTTTTATTAACGTTAGTTATAATATTAATAATACAATAATAAATTGAGTACTGCCTATATCAACGCAATTAGGATGATCCCGTTGGATGATAGACAATTTTGGTGATTGAACTATAATCATCTACAATTTTACCTCAAATACGGGAGTGGTTCTTAGAAGAAAAAAACTAAGGTGGCTAATTAAAATTTTTTTTAGGACATGTTCATGAGTAAGGTATTGGAAAGAAAAGAAAAGGAAGATAAATATAATCAACAAAGGGGACGGGTTATTCTATATATAAGTAATTCAGTGTGAAGTTGCTCCTCTTCAATATTGTTGAATATTTTGATGTTAATTCAAGGTTTATTCAGATATTAACTCAGAGAAGACAATATTTATGCTAATTTATTATTTAAAATGTTATCAAATTGATTTTTATTATCGAATAAAAAAACTATAATTTGGATTAAAAAAATTGATTTTTTTATTAAAAAATTTATCTTCTCTTTTCCTCCAAGCCCCCTACTTATAAACAATTCTTCAGTTTCAATTAGTAATTCATGTCTAATCATTTGGAAGTTGGGTTGTTGGCAAGTAATTCATGCGTGAGCCCAATAATCGTCATGTTACAGTGACGATATCAGAACGAGTAATTCATGCTTGAACTCATTATGCTACAATGACAATATCAAAATAACTAATTCCTGTGTGAGGTTATTCTTTTTACACACAATTAATAAAAATCAAAATAATAATAATAATAATAATAGAATCTATAGTAAAGTTTTTTTTAACTGCAAAACAAAATATATATTAAAAATATATATTATGTTTTGCTGTTAAAACAAACTTTTATATATATATATATATATATATATATATATATATATATATATATATAAAACACACTGCTGCAGCGTAAACATAGTAAAGTTTTTTCTAAAGAATATTGCAATAAGTCAATCGTAAAAATATATACTAATATTATATAATTTTTTTTCTAAAGACCAATTTAATAAAAAAAAATCATTTTAAAGATATATATATATATGAGAAAAAAATCAAATTATACCGGTGTAACTTTGACAACTATTACATCATTCTATAACTTTTAATTGGATAACACAAAATTTCATATTATTTCAAAATTATTT
>PYAF01005614.1:103891-114779 GCA_007407185.1 Glycine tomentella
TATTTCAAAATTATTTATTACTTTGTTAATATAGGTTAAAATTAACGTAATACAAATATTTCAAAATATACTAAAATACATATTGTATTATTACTTTCTTTTTGTTGTTCAATATTGACAAAATTTGACATAAACAATCTTGATAATTTGTAGATATGATTCAACGATTAGATCAAACAAAATCACATTTTATATCACTTTATAAAAATTATGTAATAATTGTTAAAGTTACATCAGTATAATTTGATATATATATATATATATATATATATATATATATATAAAATGGAGATCAACTTGTTTTTTAGAAGGTGTACGTTTGACAAATTATAACTATAACTAATCTTAAAATGCACTCAAGTGTAATTTGCTAAAATACTCATTCTACAAAATAAATGGGTGTACATTAGTAAGTAATAAATTTTAACTATTTTATCCTAACTATTTTAAATTCATTTGTCATTTTATGTTATTTAATGTGACTTGATTATACAATTGGTTCTTTAATTATAATTAAAAGTTTAATTGGATCTCTCAATTATTAAAAAGTTCAATTAAATCCTTCAATTAAATTCCTCAATTATTAAAAGTTCAATCAATTTTGTTAGTTTGATTGATGAAAATAGACATTTTTATATCGTTTCCAATACAATTGATGTTAAACAAGAAACTTTTGCATCGATTGTCAATGCAATTGATGTAAAATTAGAGTCCTTATTAAGATATGTTGTCGATGTAAATAGACACTTTTACATTTTTTGTCAATATAATACATGTAAAAATGTCTATTTACACAACCTATCAAACCAATGTTATGAAAATCGGTTTGAACCGGTCAGTCGGACCGGGAACCGCAGCTAGATCCGGGCCGGGTTGGGTGTGGAATCGGCCATGCAAGTGGCTCGGTTTGGCTTGATGAAACCCAACTGGTTTTTGAAAAACCCGGTGATCCGCAGGATTTTAGGAACCTAGACCGGGTTTTGGCAGAAAGAGAAAAGGGCTCCAAAATGGCGTCGTTTTGTTGGAGCCATAAAACTAATTTCACAAAATCAGTTCATTGATTCAATCCCTCCTTCCTCGCCCTTCCTCCTTCACGCTGTCGGGTTTTGCATTGCTTCCTCCTTCACACTCTTGTGTGGCCGCTGAAGTTGAGGTCTCACGCCTTCGTCGTCGTTATCAAGCACTCAAGCCTTCACTCATTCGCCGTCGAGCCTTCAGTCACGCACCCAGTTGAAGCCTTTAGTCACGCACTCGAGCCTTCAATCACAATCGAGCCTTCGCACACGCCACGAGCCAACACCACGCATTATGGCACTTATGATGCGGTAGGTGGTGTTGGAAGAGAAGCAATAGCAGGATGCAACAGGAAGGAAGAGAAGCTGCAGCAAGAAGGAAGAGAAGAATATATATACTTGGGTATTAGGGTTTTTTTTAGTTGGGCCTGTTAGATCTAGATTGTTGCTTTTTGTATCCCTTTGATTACTTTATGTAGTTTTCATTTTCCATTTTTTTAATCAAATAATGTTAGTTATACGTATATATAATATAATTTTAAAGTTTTTAATATATCGGATCAAATCGGTCCAATTACCGGTCCACCGGTTGGACCACTGACCCAGTGACCCACTATCTCGATGGGGTCAATGATCGGGCTAGATTTTATAATACTGAATCAAACTAACGAAGTTGATGAAAATAGTACGATTGTAGTGTTTTTAAACAATTTGTAATTAAGAGACTCAATTGAAATGTTTTAAATAATTGGAGGATCTGATTGCACTTTTTAATAATTAAGAGATCCAATTGAATTTTTAATCATAATTATGTGACCAATTATATAATTAAACCTATTTAATGCTTATGAGCTAGTTTTTATTTATTTATTTTTTATTTGTAGGGATTAAAATTAAATATAAAAAATTTATAATAAGTCACACATCTTAATCAATTAGTTGAGATATAGCCTTTGTTTTTGCTAATAATTATTAGCTAGTTTAACGACTTATTGTATTGATAAGGTAGTTTATTATACTTCCAAATTCAACTTCCAATTTTGTTTTTTGAATTTTCAGCTAATTTATCCGTTATTTTTGTAAAATACAATCGTTATCTAAAATGAATAAACACAAATATTATTTTGCAGGACCCCAAGGATTATCAACAAAATTCCACTTATATATGGACTACGCAGTTAACGAGTCTTGTATTTATTGTTTGGTACATTATCTTCACAATTTATTGTTTTTCATAACAAGCTGGTTATGTTTGCCATGCCATATTTGTTTTGTCCTATCTTTCAAGTCATTTGCTCTTGTACCCTGCCTATCCAAAAGCTCCCTGTTTCCGCCACATTTTTTTTCCAATTTGTCATTTTTTGTCAGGGGAACTATGTGTAATTTAGCTCAAGGGTAGCTTCGGTTCGGAGAATAATGCAATTCGGATTTCAACACTTGATCCAACCCCATCGTCGACTTGATTTTATCTAGGCAATTAAATTTGGTTGATGCATTTTTTTCTTCTTGAAAGTCCTCGCTGCTTGCGAACGACACTATCTGTTGTCACAAACTTTTTCCAATTTCCATCCATAATGACAATAGTGGGACATTTTGAATAGAGAAATTGAATAATAAATTTTTGACTATGTTGTATGTACCCTTAATGGACTTTCCCTAGTGCCCGCACAAATCAGGCACTCTGCATATTGGTTGACCAATTGCTTTGACCGGTCAGTTTTTATCTGTAGGTAGGCCTGTTATTCAGTATATAAAATTAAATTAAATTGAAAACAATTTTTCCGAATTGAATCAAACTTGAAAATAATTCATCCAACTGAGCCAACCTATTTGTTTAATTGAGTGCACTGTTGAAAATGGTTCAGTATTTTAACTCCGGGTTCAATTTGGTTTATAGTTTAGTTTGGTTCACAAATACTTTTTGAACAATCATGGTTGATTTAGCAAAAATATCGAACTGAAAAATGTTTCTGTCCGAATTAAACCGTACTTAAAGTTCGATGCAGGTTGAAAATGGTTCGATTATTTTTTAGTTCAATTCGATTCACTAGTATATATTTTTTCAATTTCTTTATCTGTGTATTTTTTATCTGTCACTTGTCAGTATCAATGATGCATACGCCACACTCTAGGAATTAATATGAAGGTGGGATTTTTTTTACTAGTGATTTTGGAGAAGTTATTATTGATATGGGTGATTAAATAAATTATTTATATGTTATGGATAATTTTTTTCACATTAGATTTGGTGATACCAATTATTCGTTATTTGTTAATTAGTGGACAGTACCATCCAATTTTATGTCACCCCTTCAGGTGACTTATCATAATAGGTAGTGTCATCCTATTTCATAACCATACTAAGTGTCATACTGACTCTACAAGTTGTCTTTTTTGCATTTTTTTTACTGCAAGAGGCGTCAATCAACTCACCTAGCTGGCGCCTAATAAATTTAAAAAATTAACCAATACAAAACAAACAAATATTTTACTGCTGCATTTTCCTAATAAATTAAAATATCAACAAATAAAGCTGAAAAAAGATAAAAACAAACATGAGCTACCAAAATATAAATAAATTAAATATAAAATAAACTAAAGTATATACTGCATTTTAATCAAATTTAACAAATAAAATTTACATATAAAACACAATAACAATATAAAAAATAAACAGTACAAATACGAAAAGATTTCCTACATCATACAATTTTTTTTTATTTCTAAAACTCACTTAACAACTAAAAAAATTAATAAACGTTAAAATATTTAAACACAAATAAATTCTAAAATATAAACCGTAACGTAAATAAAATAAAAAATAATAATTCCTTTCATCGTATTATAATTTTTTAATTTCTACAACATACAAGACAACTTAAAAAGGGGTTAACAAAACATAGAAAAATACACAAATATAATATCAAGTATATTATTTTCTAATACATTTTCTTAAAATAATAACAACTTACTAAAGAATATAAAAATAAGATCTCTTCGTCTTTCTAAAACATAAAAAATAACAAATTTCCTAATAAATTAAAAAAACCAATGACAACAAACAAATATTTTCCTACTACATTTTTCAAATAAAAATATCAACAAATAAAACTGAAAAAAGATATAAAAAAACAGCTACCAAAATATAAATAAACAAAAATATAAAATCATCTGGGTGGCAAATTGTTGACTAGCGTTACCTAGGCCATACAAAGTTGATTGACGTTTTTTGTGTAATAAAAAAATAGGTAAATAGTAATTTTCGTCCTGATTATGTAAAACATTGACAAATCTATCATTGAAAGATGAAAAATCAAAATTTTGTCCCTGAAAGTGAAAAAAATGTGACAAATTTATCCCTCCGTTAATTTTCGTCCTTTACTGTTAATATCAAAGACGAATTTGTCAGCGCACTACACATTCAGGGACAAATTTGTCAGCTCTCTACCAAAAATATAATTTAATTTTTATATTCTCTCTTTTTTAATCATTACAAGCATAACATTATAATAAATACTTAAAAATTAGAAAAACAAACATAAGTTAAAACAAACATAATAATAAGCATAATATTGATTAATAAACATAATTTGTTTATTGTTGTTAAATTTCTATTATAACAACATTAGATAATGACAAAATCAAGTTAGGTCTCATTTTTTGTTTGTAAGAATTAACTTGATGACTATACATTTTTGTTTGGGTCTCATATTTTGGGTAAGGTACCGTCACATTAGAAATTTCAAAGCAAAAATATGAGATAATATTTACCCAAAATATGAGGCTCAAACAAATTAAAATGCACAATCATTAAATTAATCCTTACAAAAAAAGATCCAACTTGATTTTGTCATTATTTAATGTTGTTATAATATAAATTTTAGAGCAACATACCAATTATGCTTATTAATCAATATTATACCGTTTGTTTTAACTTATGTTTGTTTTTCCTAATTTTTAAGTGTTTATTGTAATTTTATATTTTCAATAATTAAAAATGGGAGAATATGAAAATTAAATTATATTTTATGTAGAGAACTAATAAATTTGTCCATGAATATACAGTGTGCTGACAAATTTGTCCTTGATAGTAACGATAACGAACAAAAGTTAATGGAGGGATAGATTTGTCACACTTTTTTTCACTTTCAAGAATAAAAATTTGAATTTTTATCTTTTAAAAATAAATTTATCAACATTTTATATATTTAAAGATAAAAATGATTATTTATCATTAAAAAAGAACACAACTTATAAAGTGACATCTCATTTGTAATATGGAAAAGGATAATACTATTCTATGTTTTGACAAGTCACTGGTGAAGGGACATGAGGTATCACCAAAATGATAAATGTTAAACTGATAAATGATAAATGTCAAACTGATGGTATTACATTAAGTGGTATCACCAAAATTCAATTTGATAAAAATCTTCATAATAACTAAATACTTTCTCGAATCACCCATATCAATAATAACTTCTCCAAAGTCACCCATTTTGGTCAAAAACCCATGAATGGTGCTGCATAAGTAAACAACAGGTACCTTTCATTAATTCCCCTTTTAACTTTGTAATGATAATACCTGGAATATTGGAATTGTATAAGGACGGACTGTTCACACTTCACATAAATATCGTAAGTCTGATCTCATAGCTAGCTCTCTTGCTTTGAATCAAGTAAGAATAAGTGTTAGGTGAGTAGTTGTGACTTGCTAGTACCAGCAAAGCTTCTTATTACTCACCAAAAAAAAAAAAAAAAACAAAACGAAAAGAAAAGGAGAGTACGTGACCAAGTCAAACGCAAATATTACTATCGTCAATTGATATCGCATGTGCCTTGACCCAAAGTTTTGATCCGTTGTTAATGCGTTCTTTAATAGATTTAGATAAATAATTCAAATGTTTGTATTACTCCCTCATATTTCGAATATAAGGAAAAAGGTTAATTGCATTTTTATTCCTTAATTTTTTCAAATTTAATCTTTAATTAATCATTGAACAAAAACTTGATTGGTTAAGATGTCATAACTTTTATTCGTAAGGCTTTTAGTCTCTTTAAAAAAGTTTGACCAATAAAAAATTTTAAACTTTTAAAAATTCAATTTTTATAAATATTTGAGAAAGCGTTTGAACCTCAGCATTTATAATAATTTGGAGTTTTGTGTAAGTTTTAAAATTAAAATTATGCATCCATCGAAAAATAAAAAATAAAAATATGTAATAAACAAAATGTAGAAAAGATGCTGAATAATTTGCTTTTAATTTTTAATGCATTAATTCAAGATGTTTTGAATTCTTTATCATTAACAACAATGTAATCAATGCTGTTGAGCTGGGTTGGTGGATTCTAAAAGCAGCAACATATTAAAATGTTAATATAAATTTAAAGATTAATTAAGATAAGAGAAAAAAAATCATATATGCTCATAATATAAAATAATTTTATATTATCATTTAATTACAAATAACTATATATGATAAACTATATCAACCATGATTTATGATTACATATCAATATAAATTATTGAGTTAAACGATCTTAAGATAAATTCATAATTTTGTAGTATCATTTTGCAAAAACTCAAATAGAAGGAGATTCAACATGCTTTTTCCTTGATAATGTATATATTGATGGGGGTTCTATAGAAAATTTATTTTATGAAATGTTTGAGGGATAAAAAACGCACACACCTTTATTTACTAAATAGAGATCGATCAATACTATATGTCAGCAACAAGAAATTCCTTAACACTTAATCATGATATTTAGAAGGAACATATTGTTCAATGCTACAACGATGTATTCTAATCAAGGTTAGTTAAAAGAATGCATCATTTTCAACCACTGAAATAAATTAAACCAAGGTTGGAGTGGATTATTTCTAAGATAGTCAATATAGATAACTGTTCTGAAGTCTGATTTGATCTGGTCGGTTGGAATGGTCCAATCTAGATTTGGTGGCCTAAATTGGACTGGTTCCACTATTGGACCATTCAGTCACGCAATTGATTCGGATGACCCAGCTAAACTCGACCAATTAGGTCATCGGATCCTGGTTGAACTGGTCCGATTTGGCTAATTTTACAAAAAAAATGTTTTTTTTGTTAATTTTGGATTTTATTTTTAAAAATTAATTATGAATTTTTGATTATTATCAATTGTTATTTTGGAATTTGAATAAACTTTTTTTTACTTAAATAATATTAGTTATATACTTATATATAATAAATATATATAATTTTAAATTTTTAATATATATTGAATGAAATCGAACCAATTACTAACTCATCGATTAGATCATCCATTATCTCAATTGGATGATCCCATTGAATTTCACAACTCATCGATTAGATCATCTATTATCTCAATTGGATGATCCCACTTAATTTCACAACTATGATATAAATAATGACATATATATTAATGAGATTGGATCTAACCGAGAAGATTAGTCCAGTTTTTTTTTTAAAAGAAGAGATTAGTCTTTTATATATAATATGAACAACCAAGTTTCAAATTTTGGCTAACATATTGTCCAGAAAAAATAATACATATAGAAAAAAAATTGACATGATTAGGAAAAGTAAAGGAAATTCATTTGTTTCTTCCATGTGGGGCCATATCCTTTTGCGAAGGACAACCGTCGCAACCGCAAGTCTATAAATTAATTAGTTGCCACGCTCTATGTGGTTCTCTTCTACACAAGTTGGACTGAGCTGTCGAAATGGCCGGAGGGGGATTAGCCGTTGATGCACCGGCCGGTGGCTTCGATGGCAAGATAACACTGTCAGTTGTCATTACTTGCATCGTTGCTGCATCCAGTGGACTCATTTTCGGATATGACATCGGTGTTTCAGGTTTTCTTTTTTTCCTTCACTGTTGATCAATCTGTTTAGCAATATTCGCGCACAACAGTTTTTTCTTATCAAAACAAGAAAGTCCGTCTTACATAACTACTTCCTTTTTCTCTAATTATAATTTTTCACAATTTTTTTTCATAATTTTTTTTAAAGAATAGATTTATTAATTATTTTTTCTCCTACATATTTTTATTTAATTATTCTCTTTTCAAACATTAATAAAAAATAATTAAATAAATAAATGATAAAAAATAAAAAAATAATTTTAAAATAATGATATAAATAATTAACCGATTTAATATAATGAATTATTTTTAAGAAACATAAATTAATTAAAAAATAGGATAATTAGGAACAGATATACCAATACCCACCAACTTACCTAAAAAAAAAAAAAAAACCCGTCTTTTTGGGGTTTGGACGCTGTTTTAACTATGTATGTAACTAATCTAATTTGTTTACATTTCAAAGTGGAAATGGCTTAACACGCCCTTTTCAGATTTCAGGCATGGAACCTTTGCTTTTAATCACAATAATTGAAGCTGTGTATTACTATATATTGAAGAAGATGGCTTATTTATGGCCCGTCAAGGCGTCAATTATAAAAACAAAAAAAGTCCATGATGGAAAGCAACAGTCAGAAAATTCCAGATGGAAAATTGTGCCGTCTCTAAAAAATATATCTATAATAGGGTTTTAAAAATCGATCCGGTGACTGACCCGGTCAAGGTATTGAGTCATTGGGTCAGTGGTCGAACCAGTGAGTCATTAATTGACCCGTATGATTTGGTCAGTGGTTGAACCGGTGGGTCACTGATTGACCCGGATGACCTGACTAGTGGTTGAACCGATTGATCCGCATGACAATGTCTTAAAATATTTATAAAAAATCACAAATTAATATTTTTTCATAACATAGAGTCAAAGATAATTAGATAGTAAAATGTTAAAAAAATATCATTATCCAAGTTCAAACAAACAAGTACCAAATAATAATATCACAAACATAAGTTAAATAAAATAAGGCATCACAAACTATAACATAAATAATTAGATACCAAAATGTAAAAAGAAAAAGTTATTGTCAAAGTTCAAATAAACAAGTAACAAAAATCATAAATATAAGTTAAATAAATTTAAGTTCAAGAAACAAAATTATGAATAAAAAATTATATTAAAAATTCAAAATAACAATTAAAGTATTAAATTTTATAACACAAGTAAAGTGCATTAATAAAAAAGAAAGTGTAAATAGTAAATACTTAAATTAAAACAAAAGTTCAATTTTTAATTAAAAAAGGCAGAAGGAGTATAGTAAGTAATAAAGAAGTACAAGAAGTAAAGTGGTAATGGATCTTGGCCCAAATGGAAAAAAAACCTATTCCCACGTATATAAAAGGTTTTGTGCCGTTAGTGCTGCACTTTGCGCAACTGCACGTTTTTGTTTTCTTCTTTGTTAGCTGTGCCTTTGTTGCACTTTTTTCTTCGTCTTCTTCTATGCTTCTCTCTGCACTTTCTTCTTTTCTTCTGTGACTGTTTACTGTTGTCTTCTTCTATGCTTATTCTATGATTCTTTTATTCTTTTTGCACTTTCAATATAAATAGCGACCCGCTTTTTTTCTTTGGCCGGTGCAATGACACTAGATTAATAGTCTTCTTTAGCTGCTGCATTTTTATTCTTTTATTCTTTGTACTTGAACCGTTGCTTTTTTTTTTTTTCTTTTTTAAATAGCGACCCAGTTCGGGTCAGTGGGTCGGCGGTTGAACCATGAACTCGACCGGGTCACATTGGATTATATTGGGTTGAAAGCATGCCCAATCCGTTGATAGACTCGACCCAGTCCAACTACTGAATCACGGTCCGACTGGTCGGGTCGATCCCGTTTTTAAAACACTGATCTACAATCCCAATCAATATTTATTTGACAAGTATTAAAATTTTTAATTTAAAAACAATTAATGACCTTTGATTATTCATAATGTGATAATTAATTACGGATCATATAGTCTATGGTCACTTCATAATTTTTTGTCTTTTGTGATATGCATGCGGTAATTAGCGACTTAGCAGGGTGATGATAAAAGAATTATATTATTTTATATAATATTTTAATACTTTTTACAAATATCATTTTAATTTTTCTTCCACACCTCTCTCTTTTGATTAGGAATGATAAAATAGGTGAGTCTATTAAAAACAAGCTGAACTGGTCTTAGTCCAAAAAAAAAAAGAGGTGGACCAAGCTGATTTACTTTGTAAAATAGGCTATTAATACTAATTTGTCCCATCTTTTTTACTAAATTAAATTAAAAATGTATTGACATGCCTAGTGAAACTATTTTATCATCCCTACTTTTGATGCTGCTTGCACATGTGGGGACTTTTACCCATCAGGAATTTTTTTTAGTTACCATTTAAAGGTAATTTTTAAATTAACTATTAAAATGGGATAAGTCGTAATAACTGACTTCTAAGTCAGAATTTTTTTATTTAATTTTTTAAACTGAAGTCGTAAAAATATTTACAAATTCAATATATTTTTTTTTAATTTACAACTTTAAAATCGTAAAAAATTATTTTATTTTTTACAATTTTAAACAAAAGTCATAAATATACTCACGACTTGAAAGTCGAAAACATATTTACCACTTAGAAGTCATAAATATATTTTTGACTTCCTCAATTTTAATTTTAGTTCTAGTTTTATTTTTTTTTAAATTTTCACTTTTGGAAGTAGTAAATAGTTTTACGACTTTCACATTTTCAATGTTTTTTTATTATATAATTCAGTTTTTTATTAAGCTTTTTTATTTCCACTTTTCATTTTTTTATACGTACGGTTTTTTTTTAAAATTGTAAACAAATTTTTAATTTAATAATTTAATAAATAAATTTTTTAATTTTATTTAATATTTTCATAATTTTAGTATATTTATTTTTAATATATTTTTTTCATTTAATTTTTTTAATTTTGGTAAAATAAGTTTGGTATAAATTAACTAATAATTATC
>PYAF01005614.1:114879-155717 GCA_007407185.1 Glycine tomentella
GATTAAATATGTATATTTTTATGTCATTTTATAATTATTAATTAATTTATACCAAATTTATTATACCAAAATTAAAAATAATTAAATGAAAAAATATATTAAAAATAAATATACTAAAATTATAAAAATATTAAACAAAACTAAAAAATTTATCTATTAAACAATTAAATTAAAAATTTATTTACAATTTTAAAAAAAACCATACATATAAAAAACTAAAAAGTGGAAATAAAAAAGCTTAATAAAAAAATTGAATCATAAAAAACAAAACATTGTAACCGTGTGGAAGTCGTAAAACTATTTACGACTTCCAACAGTGAATATTTTTTAAAAAATAAGATTAAAATTAAAATTCAGAAAATTATACATATATTTATGACTTTTGTTTAAAATTGTAAAAAATAAAATAATTTTTTTTTACGATTTTGAAGCAAGCTTTGAGTGGTCCCCTTCATTTCTAAAGTAAACAACACATTTGTCGCACAGTCTTACATAAATTAGTATTTTTTAAAATTGAAATATATATATATATATATATATATATATTATAATAATAATTTAATATAAATTAATAGGTTGAATTAATAGATTAACGAGTTTGGATATTAAAATTTGTAACTTAATTCAAAATTTAATGAAATTAATTGATTCGATTCATATATGATAAAATACAAAAATTATTCCACCCAAATATTTGGCTTGGAGTGATTCAATTCAAATTTACTGCCTTACACTACTACAAATATTGCTTTATAATATAGAATTGAAGGTGAAATTAACGAACATGTTATAAAATTCCAGGAGGTGTCACAACGATGGTACCGTTTCTTGAAAAATTCTTCCCATCAATAGTGAGAAATGCAGCTGGTGCGAAAAACATGTACTGTGTGTATGACAGCCAATTGTTGACGTTATTCACGTCTTCTTTGTACCTTGCTGGGTTAGTGTCATCTCTAGCAGCTAGCCGAGTCACGGCGGCGTTGGGTCGGAGAAACACCATCATGTTGGGTGGTGTCATTTTTTTTGCTGGTGGCGCTCTTAACGGAGGTGCGGAAAATATTGCTATGCTCATATTGGGTCGTATCCTTCTCGGCCTTGGGGTCGGTTTCACTAATCAAGTGAGTCTATGCATATATTTCTTTAGACTAAAATTAAAGAATACTAATGCTATATATAATAGTATAATAGTATTTTATTTATTCTATAACAATTGTCATCTAAAATTATATTATATAGATAAAATAATAACTCATAAATAATAATAATAATAATTTTACAATATTAATCTTACATCATCATTAATTTATGGATAAATAGTCATTTTTGTCCCTAAAAATGTGTAAGCTAACAAATCCATCTCTAAAAGATTAAATGCAAAAATTAGTTCCCAAAATTGTAAAAAATGAGAAAAATCTATCATGTCATTAACTTTCATCTGTTAACATTATAGAATTTATATATGAGACATATAAAAACAAAAATGTTATAAAATAATTGCTCATGTGGTAATAGATATTAATTTGTCAGTAATAAATTTTTTCTTCCCTTAATCATTATTCTTGTAACAATTACTTCTTTCTTCATCTTATATATTGTTCTTCACGAATGAAAGAATGTACTTTTTGTTCTTTCTCCCCCTTCTTTCTCCTTGGGTGTTTCTTATTTTTTTTTTTATCTCATTGATTTAAGTTAGTAACAAATATATCCTTAAATTAAATAACTTATTGACATTTTTGTAATTTGAAGACACAACTTAACAAATATATTATGATTAATTAAACTCTCAATTGTATTGTAGAAATTAACTTTAAATTTGATAATAAAATTGAAAGGAAAAAGTCATGACTAAGAAAATTTTAGAACTTTGTAGTAATTATTGTGCTTGTTATATTTGCTTAGTCATGACTTTTGCTTTCAATGTTATTGTCAAATTCAAAGTTAATTTCTACAATGAAATTGAGAGTTTAATTAATCATAATAGTTATAATAGTGGATATATCTGTCAGTAAATTGTGTCTTTGAAAGACAAAAATATCAATAAATTGTTTAATTTAAGAATGTGTTTGTTAGTAACTTAAATGAATGGAGGTGAGATAAAAACACAAGAAACACCCACGAAGGAAGAAGAGAGAAGAAGAATAAGAAGTTCAATCCTTCATTCCTGGAGAATAATATATAAAATGAAAGAATAAGAAGTAGTCGTTATAAGTCTAACGGTCAAAAGGATAAAAACATTTACTGACAAATTAGTCTTATGTCCACGTCAGCATTTATTTCCTAACATTTTCATCCGTGCTTGTCACATAGGCAAATAGGCAAATTTTGTGATGTTAATGAACGAAAGTTAACTTTAGGACGAATTTGTCTTAGCTTTTACATTTTCTTAGACTAATTTTTGTATTTTCATCTTTTAATGATGAATTTATCAACGCCTTCATTTCTAGATTTGTAATTCATCATTAATATACAAGAAATGTGATTGAAAAATAATTAATGTTACACTTAAAAACTAAATTGCTAATTGTTGTAGGACAATTTTTTTTCTTATATGATAATTATAATGGGATTGAGAGAATATATTTTATTTATACTATTTTTTATTCTTTATTTTTTATAACAACTTATTAAGAAAAAAGAATTATACATTGAAAATGTAAAAAGTTTTACCAAGTCATTCAATCATACACATTATATATTAAATTTGTTTGACTTTTAAAATAATTATCTTAAAGTAATTCAAACAGTAATTTATGATTGAATGAAAATAAAACTTTACATTATCAATACACAAATATTAAACTCTAATTTATTTTACACTTTTCTTTCATTTTTATTCAATTCTTTTATATAATTTTGTGTAAAAAAAAGACACAAATATTTTTTAAATACTAGTGGAACAGTTCTAGTTGGCTAGTGTAGAAGTGTGGTCAGTTCCAACCTTAAACACCAATACCCTGTTCATACACACAATAAAAACAACTTAAACACCATCACCGTGATAGTAAGCACCTTAAATAGTACTACTGTATTTCATATTCTTCATTAGTAACTGTATGATGTTGCATTAATCTGAAAAAGGCTGCGCCACTATACCTCTCTGAAATCGCACCACCAAAATGGCGAGGGGCTTTCAACACAGGCTTCCAATTTTTCATAGGAGTTGGAGTGCTTGCCGCCGGCTGCATAAACTACGCCACCGCGAAGCACCCGTGGGGGTGGCGACTCTCCCTTGGCCTCGCCGTGGTACCCGCAACCGTTATGACAGTTGGCGCATTCCTCATAACCGACACCCCCAGCAGCTTGGTTGAACGCGGGAAAATAGACGAAGCCAGAAACGCCTTGCGCAAAGTCAGAGGGTCCCACATTGACGTCGAAGCCGAGTTGGAAGAGCTGATTAATTGGTCGCATAATGCGAAATCTATGGTGCAGGAGGCCTTCATGACCATATTTGAGAGACGGTATCGACCACACTTGGTGATGGCAATTGCTATCCCACTTTTTCAGCAGCTTACGGGCATCAACATCGTCGCATTCTATTCACCTAACCTCTTTCAGTCTGTGGGTTTGGGACACGATGCCGCTTTACTTTCAACCATAATACTTGGAATTGTCAACCTTGCTTCTCTCTTCGTATCCACTGCTGTTGTTGATCGCTTTGGTCGAAGGTTCTTGTTCATTACTGGTGGCTTTCTCATGCTTTTCTGTCAGGTAATTAATTAACCCACTTTTTTACCAAACTGGTAAAAAAACAAAAAGCAATTTACCTAGATGTAATATGAAAACAATTTATATATATATATATATATATATATATATATATATATATGACATGATTTTTTTTCACTTAGAATGTAAGAGATACTAAATAACATTTTGTGCCTTCAACTGTGTCCTGTAAGAGAAGGTGTCATTTTGAGTGGGTGTCAATTTCTACTTTTTATAATTGATGTAAAAAATCTAAAAAATTATTTTAGAAAATGACAAAAAAATACATTTTGTTACGGGATAAACAAAAAGCATGTCAGATAGAATAGACCTTTCTACATCATTTTATGTGAAGAAAAAAGACTATCATATAAATTGTTTCCATATATTACACCTTTTGGATTTTTTTTTTTTTTTTTTACATAGTTTTGTCAAAACGTCTAACTAAACACTCTCATCTCCTACTTAATTAATCGTTTTTTTTTAATCGTGACTTACCTCAGTTACATTCATGCACGACACTTAGTATTTTATAAACTATTTTGACTGCTTTATAAACTAGTTCATGATTAGTGTTAAATTATTAATAATAATAATAATTTGTGTTGGCATGTTGAAGATTGCGGTGTCAGCTTTGCTAGCTATGGTGACTGGTGTTCATGGTACAAAGGACATATCAAAGGGTAACGCAATGTTGGTGTTGGTCCTACTGTGCTTTTATGATGCAGGTTTTGGTTGGTCATGGGGCCCTCTCACCTGGCTAATTCCAAGTGAAATTTTCCCCTTGAAAATCAGAACCACTGGGCAAAGCATAGCAGTTGGGGTGCAGTTTATAGCACTATTTGCGTTATCCCAGACATTTTTGACAATGCTGTGCCACTTCAAGTTCGGCGCCTTCTTGTTCTATGCTGTTTGGATTGCAGTGATGACTCTCTTTATTATGTTTTTCTTGCCCGAGACGAAAGGAATTCCATTGGAGTCAATGTACACCATATGGGGCAAACACTGGTTTTGGGGGAGGTTTGTTGGAGGAGCAGTTAAGCAAGATAATCTTCCATGAACATTTTGGGCTCTCCCTTCTTAAGCTTATGTTTGTGAGTCTCAAAAGATGATCATAAATCATTGGAACTCCCTGCTTACAACTACGATGTTTTATTTGGACTTGTACTTAACTTTTACCACAATAATACTATATCAGAATATCCTATGTACTAGTAGTAGTTTTTTTAAGTTCGTATGTTAAAGTGTACTACATATCACTTTAATTTTAGTTTATCTTGCTAGTTTATTCACCGAGTTAGTTAGTTATTAGTTAGTTACACACAATTAGTTTTCCTGTGAGCCCATGTTGGTTAGTAATAGCTACTCTCCTCACTGAACTCAGATTCAGATATAAAATTTCATCGATTATAAATACTTGAAATGTTGTCTTCTCAATACAACATTATACAAGTTCTATTCTCTCTTCTATGGTGACTTCTCTTTCTTTTTTTCTTTCTCAAGAGCAACATCGTGTTCATTATCACCTTGACATGGTTTCAGAACTCTTTTCTCAGGGACTCTGTTGTCGCTGTCTCTCTATCTGATCTTCCATTCTTAGAACCTTCCGATCCATACCTAACGTGGATCATGGCAGAGGCTATTGTTAACAAAGTCATTGATGCATCAAGTCCAGACTTCATGCATCCGAATGAAGAACCCTGGATTTGTGCTAGTATTTGCTTTGTTAAATGGCGATAATTACCATCATTGGTCGAGGGCAATAAGCATGGAGCTAAAGTCCGAGAATAAAATGTTAGAAAAGAATTTCTATAAATTCTCTCGACCTGGAATCAATTGTCACCATTTGTTAGGGAATCATCCTTCAAATCGTAATAATTAGTTAAATTAATCCTTAAAATTATAGTATACTATCAAATTGGTCCTTGAAATAAATAAAATAAAAAATGGTCCATAAATTATAAACTATCAATTAATTTAATCACTGAAATTATAATGACCAGTCAAATTGATTCCTAAAATAAAAAAAGTTCAATTGCATGTTTTCTCCAGCTATTAAAGTTTGAATTATACCCCTAAAATTTTTCTCACGCACATTTTGATTCTAAACTTACATGATTTCACAAATTTTATCCTAACTAGTTGACTATAATCTTTCCCCCCTGTACTTTCAAAATTTCACACATTTTACGTCTAAGGTACAACTAAACATTCTAAAAATGACAAAATATTAAAGGTGTGAGAATCGTGGATTTATTCTTGCCACAACCCGTCCTGAAATTTTAATCAGACCATTTATTTAAACTGAAACTCAACTAGATAAAGACCTGAAATATATGCAATAATACCAGATCATATTAAACAAAATTTTGACTTGAAATACTAAATTTAACATTACGTATAGTTATCATAGAATAAAGTACAAAACGTATTAAGGTTTATTTTACAATATAAATTTAAAAATAAATGATTTGATTATAAATATAATATCAAGTTAACTATGAAATAAAAAAATATTATTAATACATAATTGCTCAAAGAAATTATACTTTTTAAGAGAATATTAGACATTAAACTGGATTAATACGACTTGAAATATAACATGAATCATCCTAATTAATTAAAAATATACCGAATCAACTTTCAAAACCCAAATTTATTTAACTATTTATTTTAAAAAAAACTAACTATTTCGGGAGTTAACGGGCCAGGTTGGGCCATATCATCCCTAACTATTTCTACCGGCTCACCAATTGTGCAGATTCAGTAAGAAAGCCATGTTATTGTTTCTTTTCTATTTTTTACTTTATTATTGTTAGTGTTATTTCTAAATCCAAATCTGCATTACATCACACCTTTCTTAATAGATGCTGTATCTTTATCTTGAAAACTAACATTTAACAGTGACTATTTAAATAAAATGTCAATTTTAGTTAATTAATAATACTAACAATATTTATAATATTCTATTTAAAATTTTCCCTTCACATAACTATCGTAATTAAGTTTGTCTTTTTATAGCTCTGACTTTGGAAGATAACGTTAGGTGACTGCTTGCTTAGCTATACCAGCAAATTAAAGCTCTTTATTAAAAAATTATTGTACGTGACCAAGTAAACACCTTTTTTTTTTTTTTTTTTTTTTTTTTTTAAAAAAATGATGCGTACTACGAGTTGGACCGTTGATCCATTCGTAATTCATTATGGTAATGATATATTATCAGATCTTACACCAAACAATATTGAGGACTGGGTAATGCAGTTTGGTGTGTCTACAGATTAAATCGTGATGGATAGTAATTTAAATTAATCGAGATTGATTATCAAATTAGCTTGCAAAGAGGTTACATTCGATAACATGCCATTAACGGTTGTCTTTTTTTCGTAAAGATTTTTGCAAAAAATAATTTTTATCACCAATTTTTTTAATTAGAAAATGGTTAGATCTAATTTCATACATCTTGCTAATAAAAAAAAATTGACACTTGGACGCAAGCTAACTTATAATGAAGCCAGCTATAACCTTGAAGTAATCGTAATTAATTAAGTTTATCTTTTCTTTTTTCAAAATAAACATTCTTATTAATTTTTAAGTAAAAATAATTTCAAGTTTTTAATATAAATCAATTGATTTTTTATATAAGTTAATTAAATAACGTAGTTTTTTGTACAATTAAATAACGTATTTTGAAATTTCATTATATAAGCATTTTTTTTAATAAAAAAATACGGACTTTATTAACACAGGTTGCATAACTGCACAAGGGTTGAGTACCTGAATATGAAGTTAACCAACAATTATTAATTTGAATTGTGATTAGCCACATACAAATTAACCTGAATTGACATCCTTTATTTCCGGTTCAATTTAATAAACATGGGGTACTGTGCTTGCGAAGACTAATAGTGGCATATCCATCCCCATATCAAAACAATGAAGAGTTAACTACTTACTACCTGGCTAATAAATGATAAGTAAAGATTGAACAGTTCATTGTTAATTAACACATGTCATATCGTGTGTTTGCCGTACTTATCTATGTATAAAGTCAAGCTGAGCTAAAGAATGTATCCCAGTGAACAACTACTAAAATATAATTTTGATTAACGTTGGCATGTACGATTAACAAGAGAGTTCGCAAGTATAAGATAGTTGATAAATGATTGAATTTCTTAAATATACAAATAAAGACTCAATTCTATCACTTATAGATATAAAAAAAAATTGTTAAAAAAGACAAAATTCATTTCAATAATTTTTATGTCTCTAATATTAATCTCATAACTTTCAATCACAGCACAGGTATAACTTCCTTTCTTTATAGGAAAAACAAAATACATCAATATATAATATAATGACAGTTTTTTTATAGGAAAAAAAATAATCCTGCCGCATTTCTTTCATTTGGGGCAACTTGAGTTAGACAGCGTCCAAACAACACCACCCTTAGCCTATATAAATTAGTTGCCACGCTCTCATTATTATGAGCACCATTGCGCAGAGTTAGACTGAGTAACACAAATATATAGCATAGCTACTGCTTAGAAACTGAGGAGCAGATATACACAATACACAAAGAGGTTGACTTTCAAAATGGCCGGTGGGGTGGTTCCTGTAGATTCATCACCATTTACCAATGGCTTTGCAAGCAAGATAACGCTCTCAGTTATCATCACTTGCATCGTTGCTGCATCCAGTGGACTCCTTTTTGGATATGACATCGGAATTTCAGGTTAATTTGTTTGTTATTGTTCTTAATCACTTTCTAAACATTCTTATTAGAGCATGATATTTGCTCTTAAGAAGTCTGCTACAAGTTCTCAACCATAATTTGACTCTCGTGATCTTACACATGGTTGAAAATCATGAAGTAAAAGATATAGCAAAAATAGGAGATACCACGATCGATCTTACTCTTAAATAGCATTATTCATAGAATTTAAGAATGATTATATGGGATTTCTATAAAATTATTTGTATTATAATTACATCTGAATCTTACTTATTTTAGAAATTATATCTATACATTCCTTCCAAGATACGTGTTTTATTATTTTTAATAAGGGTGTATGGTATGGAGTGTTTTGTTTGTATATGAAAATCATGGATACCTTGTAAGTACTTTTTTACGCAATTATTGAGTCTTGAAATTTGTTAAGATTTTGATGAATTTTTGAGACATAACTCATCTAGACATTTTAGTATAAAATAAAAATATCATATGTTAGCAAGAAAAAAAAAACTTGTAAGTGTTTCTGTTAGTGTTTATTGAGTCTTGAGATCTAGGCGTATTCTGATCCTGATGTATCCTAATAACTTAACTTATCTAAATTTTTTAGTATAAAAAATAACATCTGGTTGCAAATAAAAAATAACATTTTTTTATTATAAAAAACAAGGGTGTTAATTAATAGTGTAAGTACACTTATGTTTTATGATTTTCTAGTAAATTTTTACTTAAGATCAATCTTTGTCCAAAAGGGGGTGCCCACAAGGAAAAGAAAAATGACATTTTTTTTATATATATATGACAAATATATTTTATTGAGTCTTGAGATTTATCCTAGTTTTTGATAAATCTTAGAGATTCAATTCATTAAAATTTTTAAGCATAAAAAAATGGCATATATTTGACAAATATGTTTACTTTTTTTTAATAAAAAAACAAGGGTGTTAATTAATAGTATAAGTAATATACACTTATGTTGTTTAATGATTTTCTTGTAAATTTTTACTTAAGACTAATCTTTGCCCAAAAGGATCCACAAGAAAAAGAAAATGTTATATATATATATATATATATATATATATATATGGATGACAGTTATATTTTATTGGAAGTAATTTCTAAGCAAGAGACATTGGTGTTTAATCAAAATAGTTAATCCATCGCGTATTTGTGGTATGTCATTTTTTTATTACCATATTATAAAAGTAAAGTATTAACAATAAATCTTTATCTAGAAGTTTGATTAATTGAAATCTCTCTTTTCAACTTTTAGTTACATATTTTTCATTATAAAATTCAAATTCGAGATGTTAATTAAAAGATAAGAAATTAGTTCCACTCAGAACAATTAACACACTATTGATCTAATTTATATTATTTACCAAAGGCAAACCTAAGTTTTAAAAACTAATAATAATGATATCTTATCCTCTTATCTTATCTAACTATATTTAATATCTTCATATATAAAATATTAATAATAAAAATTAAGAAGAAAATATTTTTAAAATATTTAAATTTATTCTTAAAAAGTAAAAATAAAAAAATATTCTTAAAAAAGAAATTTCATCTTGGATAGTAATAGCAAATGCCAGCGGTCACACGAAACCGTCATTTAATTTGCACATCAACTGTATATGCATGTGTGCCCAGAAACTGAAGTCTAGCTTAACAAACCTTTAATTTTTAATTGCAGTTCGCGATTTTAAGAAAGCAAACACTAGTATTTGCTTAAATTTATGCAGTATTGATGAAGGTTTTAATTAAATTGGTCGTGTAAAGCTCACCCATTTCTTTCAACGAACATGTCAAAATTTTCCAGGAGGTGTCACAACAATGGTACCATTTCTGGAAAAATTCTTTCCAGATATATTAAGAAAGGCTGCTGCCACCGAAGTAAACATGTACTGCGTGTATGACAGTCAAGTGTTAACATTGTTTACATCTTCTCTGTACCTTGCTGGGTTAGTGTCATCTCTTGCAGCTAGTCGAGTCACGGTGGCATTCGGTCGGAGAAACACCATCATCTTGGGTGGTGTCATCTTTGTTGTTGGTGGTGCCCTTAATGGAGGTGCTGAAAATATTGCTATGCTCATTTTTGGCCGTATCCTACTCGGGTTTGGGGTCGGTTTCACTAATCAAGTGAGTCAAAACATACATGTTTCATACACTATAATTACTAGCTTGTTAATAATTCACAAATCAATTACAAAATAAAATAATCATAAACCATGCATACGTGGTGATTTATATCTTTAGTATAAAACACATGTGATGGATATAAAAAATTTATGTTACGAAGGCAATACTCGTATACATAAACTTGTGGAAGGCAATACTCTATGGATTAATGTTATATAATATATCAAATTAGTCATGGCATAATCTGTTAATGGGTGCAATTACCCCAAAACTCACCGTGTAGACCCACCCTGGTACCAGGTCCCATGGTTAAAGGGATAGAGGAAGTCCCGCCATAAGAATATGTGGGGCAAAAAATATCCCACCACGATTCTGGGAATTAGCCTAATTAAACGAAAACATATTCCTACTGATTTTATTATTCTCACACATTTTTTTATATAATAAGTACTTTTTATTCAATTTTTCTCCATCACATAACTTATTTAACTTTTTTTTTATCATTTTCCTAATTGTAAATGACTAATAGAAAATGGTTGTAAAAATGTGAATCTATACTCATATTCATTCGTACCTTACCAAATAACTGAAATAAGCAACAGGTCGTCAGCATTTAGTGTTTTACTTTGAATATTCCAACAAGTAGGCCAATTAATTTCCATTGTATATTGAAATAAAATATAGAACCATCACAATCATCCAAACGTAAACCAACTATATAATAATTTAAGTAGTCTTATCCTTCACATTATAACAACCAAAATATTAAAAACGAGTGATATATATAAGGACATCTAATAACTTTCAAAATTAATATCATCTTCAAAAACCATTTGCCTAAAAAAAAAGGAACAACGAATTGAGTCCAACCTTCTATCACATCATTGTCTTTATAGCGTACAAACAAATGCACAAACTAAATTACTTCGCAAATAAAGAAAGTCAAAACTAGAAAAATAAATGAGAACATGATTTTTTCGCTTCATTTTTTTATTTGTTTTGGTAATCATAAATTTTAATCTTTTTGATGGGTTATTAAACTAGGTCTTGTAGTAAAAATTCAGCATTGCCAACTCAACGATACTCATGGGTATTTCATTTGGGTTTCTTTTTTTATAGTCATTTTAAATTATTACAAATTAATTTCATGACTTTGGCCAAAGGCTGCGCCGTTGTACCTTTCTGAAATCGCACCACCGAAATGGCGAGGAGCTTTCAACACAGGCTTCCAATTCTTCCTATCACTCGGAGTGCTAGTTGCAGGTTGCATAAACTTCGGAACCGCAAAGAAAACTTGGGGATGGCGTGTCTCTCTCGGCCTTGCAGTCGTGCCTGCAGCAGTTATGAATATTGGTGCTTTCCTCATAACCGACACCCCCAACAGCTTGGTTGAGCGTGGCAAAATAGAGCAAGCCAGAAAAGCCCTACGCAAAGCAAGAGGATCCTCCATCGATGTTGAACCCGAATTGGAAGAACTCATTAAGTGGTCACAAATTGCTAAATCTGTGGAGCAGGAACCCTTCAAGACCATATTTGAGAGGCAGTATCGACCACAATTGGTCATGGCAATTGCTATCCCATTTTTTCAGCAGATGACAGGGATTAACATCGTCGCATTCTATTCACCTAACCTCTTTCAGTCTGTGGGTTTGGGACACGATGCCGCTTTACTTTCTGCCGTTATACTTGGAGCAGTCAACCTTGTTTCTCTCCTCGTCTCTACCGCTATTGTTGATCGCTTTGGTCGAAGGTTTTTGTTCATAACCGGTGGCATATGCATGTTTGTTTGCCAGGTAAGCAAAAATTATTTAACTTCTTTAACTCCATTCATAGGAGTTTGTTCTTTAACAAATTAAGGTATTTTTAAGAGTTATACTACTTATCATTCTTATTAATCGAATCACATGTTATATCCTAATTTAGTATATTGAGTAATTTTTATTTATTTATTTATTCTATACATTACACGTAAGAATTAGGATAAATATGTTAGGCCCTCTATATGCTATTTAACACCTAATAAAGAAAAAAAAAATTATAAGTATAATAAATGATATGAGGTAAAGTGATAATATTAATTTCAACATCTCAAATTTATAAACATTTTATTAATTTTATATTTTTTTATTTCTATTATATTATATTATCATGTTAAGAAAAATTATTTTTTGACACTACATGGTTTAGATATCTTGAGTAAGATAGGAAGAGAAAATAAATAAGTAATAAATAAAATTTATGTATGATGTGATAAAAAAATATAAAAATAAACAAAAGATGTTGATTGGATGTTTATAAATTTGAAGTGTTTAAATATCACCTCTCTTTTTAGTATATTTTTTCATCTTATTATTTCTTTCAAGGTGTTTAAACTTTTAGGTGTCAAAGAACTATTTTTTATTATATGATAGGAAGAGAAATAAAGAAAAATGATAAATATTAATGGAGCATATAAAATAATGGATGACAAAATATCATTATTTTAAGAATTATGAGTTTAATTTTCATGTAACTTGTTTATTGAAATTATTTGACACTGGTACAAATAGTGACAATTTTTTGTGACTACTGCTGTGAAGATTGCGGTGTCGGTTTTGCTAGCAGCAGTGACTGGTGTTCATGGTACAAAGGACGTGTCGAAGGGCAGTGCAATTGTGGTGTTGGTGCTACTCTGTTTCTACTTGGCAGGTTTTGGTTGGTCGTGGGGGCCTCTGACGTGGCTAATTCCGAGTGAAATTTTCCCCTTAAAAATCAGAACCACTGGACAAAGCATAGCTGTTGGTGTACAGTTCATAATTGTGTTTATATTATCCCAGACATTCTTGTCAATGCTATGCCACTTTAAGTTTGGTGCCTTCTTGTTCTACGGGGGTTGGATTGTAATCATGACAATCTTTGTTATATTCTTCGTGCCAGAGACTAAAGGAATTCCTTTGGAGTCAATGGACACCATATGGGGTAAACACTGGTTTTGGCGCCGGTTTGTTAAAGGAGAAGTTGCCCAAGAAAATCTTCCCTGAACTAAATAACAATTTAGGTGCTGTTGTTTGTAAGAAATAGTATGTTGAAAAATACTAGCTTTCCCTTCCTATATACCCATACAAGGTTTTCTGTACATGTAGAAAAACTCTATCATAATAAACGCTTTTATGAGCATATATATATATATATATATATATATATATATATATATATATCTGACTATTATCTATACTACTTATAACTATTTGTATGGCAGTGGCCCAGTCAGCGAAGCTTAATGTATATCTGTTCTTTACTGCGACAACTCCTTTGAAGGTACAGGGATATGACCATTTCATTAATCCACTAGATCTCTTAAGTAGTAGTGGGGGATTGATATAAATGTATAATTAGTACTTAGATTTTATGACTCATTATGTGAACTTCCACATTGTAATTCTATAGCTGTCGGGGAATACATTACATCATTAATTGGCTGCGTGGTGAGATCTATTATATGAATCTAAAAATAGGTTTGACTTTTTAATTAATGATATAAAAAAATTAACATGTTTGAAAATATTGTCGATATATTTTATAAGTGGAGGAGACCCTAGCCCCCGGCTTAAAAGCTTTAACTCCTGAGTTAGATGTTGATGGTAATATATATATATATATATATATATATATATATATATATATAGCATGTTAATGAATTTATATAAATTTGATTGACGAGAACTTAAGCTCCAAATGTGAAACGATGAAATGCTCATATATATAGATACAAGTTCGTCTGTCATGTTGTAAAGCTTTTTGGTGAGTTTTAGAGTTACCTTCTATGTTGCAAGGTGTGTTGGCTTGAATCCCAAGCCAAGTCTAGCCCAATAAGGAAAGATTACAATTCTTTATTTTAATAGGTAAGCAGTTATTTCTTTTAAGAAATTGACAGTTAATTTGAAACCACAAGAGAGAGAAAAAGGAGAGGAGAAAGAAACCACCAAAATTCGCATTTTGAGAAGGGTAGAAACTGTCATCCTTAAATCTTTTTTATCTCCTAGGTTAACCGTTGGATCTTAATGAAACTTTTACAGCAAGTTCGTGACTCACCAATATTAACATCTAATGGTTTATTTCTTGAATAGAGGCTTGTAGCATCACCAGAAATTCCCAAACCGAATTGGTTTTGTAACCGTTTTCTGAAGCATGCAGTTTTATTGCGAGGGACGTTTCTCTAACATTAACCGTTGGATCGTGTTCAAACTTTGAGAAACGGTTAATAAAATTGGTTACTAGATTATGACCGTTCGGATCATTAATTGAATTGTTATGAGAGAGATTGTTTCAACTGCAAATAGAGGTTATCAGAATTCCTGCTCTATTCTATCTTGTTTCGGGCAGTGATATTGAGAAAGAGTTATTTCTTTGCTCAACCGTTGGATTATCCTTAAATTTGATCAGCGTGTTCCTCTCTTGCAATAAATCAATTTGACCGTTGGGATTTGTTAGTTGTTGTTTCTGGTGGTAGAAATTAATTTCGTACAAAAACCTATTTTGTATGTTTGCCTCTTGTGATGGTTTGGTACAACTTTTGTTAAAGTTGTTTATTGATTGTAATGGTAGTTGAAACCATTTTGTAATCTCACTTTATTAATAGTGAAGAATTTGGGTAGACTCCGAGATCGGTTCCGTGATTTTTATTTCTCACATTGAGAAGGTTTTTCACGTTAAAAATTGTGTTGTGTTCCTTGCATAATTATTATTTGTGCATAAAGTATTTTACTTATGCAAAACCAAGACCATTCATAACAGGTCCTGGAAGGAAAAATTGGTATCTTTTTTCCAACAAGTTGTGCTGTCTAGTATGCTCCCTCTTCTCGTCGTTGTTGAATCTATTACTATGCTAGTGTGATAGTGTCTCTTTTGAACAAATGACAACATTTTTTGTCGATATTTTTGTTTGACATTTGACCATTTTCTTCACCTATTTGGTATCACCCCTTACAAATATAGTTAATTAAGGATCATAAGCTCACACTGCCTCCGGTGACACTGCAATGTGGGTACCATTCTCTTTGAAATAACTGCTTCTTTGTTATTGTATTTTATTTTATGTGGCTTTTTATGTTTCTTTAATCTCACATGTGTGTCTCAAGTCTCAACTGGCTGCTCTGGGTCTCTTTTTATAACTCATATTTCACTGACTTTTTTGTTTCGATATACTTCATCAATTAGAATTTCCTTAAAATGACGTACGTTCCACATTTTGAATGCGTGATGGCTCTAATCTTAAATTAATTAAGGAGAATATTGTAGGATATCATTGTGTTTTATTGCTTTCGGAAGTGTTATGTTGTGTCAACAGTCAACTAACCCATATGATGTTTTATTATTGTTTTTTTTTTCTCATTATTATTTCCATGTAGACTACTGGATGTGATGTTCTTGTTGTTAGTGTTATAGCTTTATTCATTGAGAGTTGACTTTCATATTAAATAATTCATGGGTTGATTTGGATAGAGTTTCCTTTTTTATTCATTAATTTTGATCATGTAATGGCTGTACAAAGATGCATATATTGTTCATTGTTTTAAGGAAGAAGGAAATAAAATAGGAAGAAACTTGTTATTTTCTTATTTAAAAAAAAAGGGTTAACTTAAATAAAATCTTTTATAATCAAAGATAAAAATAAAAGGATTTTCAATAATAAGTGAATTGATTAGATATATGACATTTTTGTCCCTTCAAAAAAAAATTGAAGACACAAGAATTGTGACTACTTTTCTTTTATTGATAATATGTGACTACCTTGTGTACTCAAAAACAATAATTTCATTCATATATAATAAAATTCTTCAACAATGACAATAGGTAAAATAATAATACAATCTTAATCTAGCTAGATTTAAATTTAACTAATACTAATAAAGTTACATCACTGAAATATTTTAATAAAGAAAATGGCAAATTGAATGTAACATCTTTTAATACATAGGTTTTAAGACTCATGTTTTGGTAACCTGAGGTCTTGAAACTCCTCACCAAAGTAAAAGTGTAAAATCAAAATTAAAATTGCTTAAAAAATGATTTAGGTGTACATCTTGATGAACTTTATATTTTAGGATATGTGAATTTTGACGGTTTAGAAATCTTAAAATTAATAAAAAAAATTAAGAATAATTCTACATAAATGTTTTTGTAAAAGAATTATGTAACTTTGATTTTTCATTACACCAAGAGAGATATGTAAGAGTAGGAATCACTTTTGTTGAGACAAAATAATTGAATAAATTAAATCTTTATGAATCAATTTGTTGTGATTAATTATTGAGTACTTTATAGGGTGCGGAAGAGATTAATGTTTTAAAATTAATTAATAATTAGATCAATTAATTAGAGGTGACCATTATTATTTAATGGATGTCATAAGGTACTAACAATTTTCCCTACTACTTTATCAAATCCAAAGTTAGTTTCAAAAGTCTTTTACTTTTTCAATTAGCCTAGTTTTTTTAATGTTTTCTTAAACAACCTTGGTTATAACTCCTATTTCTAAATATTTTTGTCATACCACCACCATCCTGATTGTGAAAAAATGTAATTACATCACAATTTATTATTATTGAATGTATGAGGTAACTGATATTGAGTTACTTAAGCTTAATTAATTATCTTAACTTAAAAATTTTGTATGTAATTAGTTAAATGTTTAAAGGAAAAAATCTATCGTCAATAAGAGTTATATATACTTAATTCGAGTAGGATTAACTCTAAGAAGAATATGCATGAACTTGTAAAAAATATAAATCGTGATTGATTCTCAAATTAGGTTGCAAAGAGGTTGTACTTGATAACATCCATCATCAATTGTTAATTAATTTTCGTAAAGAATTTTTATCATCAATCATTTTTATAGAAAATGATGTTGATCTAATTTGACACATCTTGTTTATAAAAAAAAAATGACTTATCTTGATCGCAAAGCAACTTGCAGTGGATTAGACCAGCTGTAATCTTAATTTAAAGCTATAGTAATAATTAAGTCAACTTTTTTATATAAGAACAATATATTAATCTGAATTGTGATTAGAAGCCACGCACAAACCGGAATTGGCATCCCTAATTTGCGGTTCATTCCTTGAAAAAAAATTGCGGTTCAGTTTAATAAACACTGATGTACTGTGAAGACTTTTATACCACATGGCTAATAAATGATAAAGTAAATATTGAAATATTAATATTATCACGTGGCATATCGTGTATCCGCCTATTTGTGTATATAGTCAACTTGTTGGTTATATAATTCTCATATTTTAAAAATAGTGATTTCATCTTTTTATTTGGAACTTGTTAGATTTTATTTTTAGTAAAGTCAGTACAAAGCTAAAGACAAAAAAAATATCACTATATTTATTAATAAAAGAAACAAAACTGTCATTTTTAATCAATATATAATAATACACAAGATAAAAAAATATATAAGTAAATTTTATAATAAACGTATATTTTGTAGATGTATAAATTATATTATAATTAAAATTTGTAGTAAATAAATTTGAACAAAATAATTATATATTTGTGATTCATAATAAACAATTTAATTATATTATGATACAAGATTATTGTTTACTATTTTTTTTCCAAAATATTTAAATTCAATTAAGAAATAAAGATGAGAATTATAAATTTAAAGAATCATGAAACTAAGAAAAAAAATCATAAAAATGCTCGCTTAAAAAACATTTAAAAAATAAGCTAGTTGTTAGGAATAACCTTGTGTCTTAAACATGAATTCAAAGATTTGATCACAAGTTTATATTTATTAAGAAAAATAAATCTTAATATTTGAAGAAATTAGTAATTCACTTCTGACCAAAGGATCTCCCAAATTTAGTTAAAAAAAAAAACACTCTAGTTGAAAAATAACTCGACGCTCTTCTAATATAATTATTCTAATTAATATATAAAAAGGATGTGGAAATTAAAACCAATTTCAGAGTAACTTAGAACACATTTCATCCTGAATTTAGTTAACGTTGCCGTGTATAATTAACTTAATCAGCATATATAATAATAATAATAAAAAAAAAAAATTTAAATCCAGCACCGTTTGTCTGTTTCTTCCACTTGCAAAATACGGCGTCCATAGAACATGGTTAGGCCTATAAATGAATTGGCAGTTGGCACTCTCTTGAAATTATATAAGAGTGGCATTGCAGAGAGAGCACTTAATATTACTCATATAGCAGAGTTAGAAGCTGAGAAGCTATCAGAAATATCCACAACACAGTTGAGAGGTTCATTTTCAAAATGGCCGGTGGGGTGGTTCCTGTGGATGCATCACCAATTGGCAATGGCTTCGTTGGCAAGATAACGCTCTCAGTTATCATCACTTGCATCGTTGCTGCATCCAGTGGACTCCTTTTCGGATATGACCTCGGAATTTCAGGTTCATTTCTGTTCCCTCTCCTTTTCTTATTATTCTTACAGCTTTCATATATCATATGTTTCTTATAAAAGCAAACACAAACTTGATCATAATTCCTTTCTAAAGCTTCTTATATATACAAGCATGATATTTGCTTTTAAATTCTCAAGGATAAATAGGAGATACCACCGATGTTACTCTTAAATTACATTATTATTCATAAGAAATGTCTTTTTTTTAAAAAAATAAAATAAAGGGTGTTAACCTAAAAAAGTAACATAAAATTAAATATGTAAATATGATTTTTGAATCAAGTATCAAATTCAAATGTAATTATCGCTAAATTCAAAGAGATCAGTTTCCACTAAAATTTTTACTGGAGACTTGTCTTTGCCCAAAATGAACGTATTGTTTCTCAAAATAGAGAAGAAAAATTGCATTTTTCAAACATGGAACATCGGTGCTTAATTATATGTACCTAGACAAACCTAGCCTAATATTACTGTTAAAATAATAATAATAATAATAATAATAATACTGTTTTTTCTTACGATATGTTTTTATTAAGTATTATGACATTTTATAAAAAATTAAATATATTTAATATCTTAAAATAAAATATATTAACTATAAAAAGGATTTAAAAGAAGGTATTTTAAAAATATTGAAAAAAAATCTTAAACAAGTAAGCGTAAAAAAAATACTCTTAAAAGAGAAATTCCGTCGTAGATTATAGCAAATGTCAAATGGTCACACGAAGTCGAAAGGCCGTCTTTGTGTGGTTCACACGTGGTTTGAATTTCAAAGTATTGCAATGATCTTTAAGTGTATATATTGAAAAATAAAGCCTTACATTGGATAACACATGAATACAAGAAAATTATATATAAGTTGGATTTCTGAGTTTAAGAATATTTAAAAAAATTAGACCAGTTCTTACATTTGTATATAATTCACTTAAGTCTGCATTCGTCACATTGGGTTTGTGCTGAATTAAGCATAGTATTAAAATCTACCCAATGCCTAGCAACATGTATTGATCCAAAAAGAAAAAGTGAATTGAGTCTCTGAGACTCGAGTACAAAGGAGCACAAGCGCCTAGATGAGAAGTCTAGAGCGAGATATGTTTTTGAACAAGAGACGCTTAACAAACATTTGCATAGATATATGTAGTATTGAAGGATTCGATTAAATTTGATGTGTTAAGCTCACCCTTTCCTTTCAATAAAAATGTTAACAAATTACAGGAGGTGTCACAACAATGGTACCATTTCTGGAAAAATTCTTCCCAGATATATTGAGAAAAGTTGCTGGTGCTGAAGTGAACATGTACTGTGTGTATGATAGTCAAGTGTTGACATTGTTCACATCTTCTCTATACCTTGCTGGTTTAGTGTCATCTCTCGCAGCTAGTCGAGTCACAGCAGTATGGGGTCGGCGAAACACCATCTTAATTGGTGGCGTCACATTTCTTATTGGTGGTGCCCTTAATGGAGGTGCTGAAAATATTGCCATGCTCATTTTGGGTCGAGTGCTACTTGGTTTTGGGGTCGGTTTCACTAACCAAGTGAGTCAAACCATTACATTTTTTAAATTTGATACACTACTAGTACTACTACTTTTTATTAACGAAATGCTTATCATTACCAATTCATACACATGAAAATCGTATGTGTTGCCCTAAGCTTCTTTATGTTTTGATTGGATGATTAAAGATTTTGAGAAGAATGAATTGGAGTAAAAAGAAGTAGAAGAGAATAAAAAATAAGTAGAAATGGGTAGATTTTTTAGTTTGGCTTGAGAGAAATAAAGAAGTAGAAGAGAGAAAAAAAGTTAGTGTGTGTTATAAATATATGTTTGCCCCTAATAATATATTAATTTACATAGTCTAAAATAAAAGAACATATATGTCAATTTAGTTTTTTAATGTCTTTCTACGACATATATAATTTAGGCAATTGCATTTTTTCTCTTCAAATTTTCTCTAATTTTGTTTTCCAATATGCAAAATACCTGAAATTTTTCTCACAGTAAAAAAATGTAACAATTAAGATATTTTTTGTTGATTTTTTCTTTAAACGATCAATATTAAGATAATTTTGTGATGAATTTTATTGACTGTAGAGCGTTTTTAATGAACTTGGGGAATGAAATTCATGATATTTTATAATTTGGGAATAAAATTCAAAAAAAATATTGAAAACAAAATTTATCACGTCGTGAAACTTTAGGGAAAAAAAGCAATTAAGCATGTATTTTATGATCTCTTCTTATTTTTTTCTGAATTATATATAAAGGATTGTAACAATATATTTTCTCTATTCATATTCATAATAGAAAATACTTTAATATATATATATATATATATACACACACACTATTTTTTTTCTCCTTTTACCTCACTTTTTTATTTAAATCTTGTCTCCCCTATCCCACTATTTATAATATTATCACTTTCTTTTCTTTTCTTTTCTTTTCTTTTTTCTTTTTTTCTATCTTTCTCGCCTTCTTCCCCCACACTCCCAAATAAGTGTCTGTTTATCAATTATTATGTTCATACCCTACTATATATATCCGGGTTCAGTGTTTTACTTTGACTTCTAACAAGTAGGCCATTATTTTTCCATTTTATGTTGGGAAAAAAATATCCCACATACAGAGACGGCACAATCATCCAACTGTAAGCTAACTATGATTGATGAATATTATCCTCAAAATTTATTACAACCAAAACGTCCAACCTTCCATCACATCATTATCTTTATAGCTTACTAGTACAACAACACATGCACGAAATTAAATTACTCCGCAAGTCAAGAAAATAAAAACTAGAAAAACAAAGATGACCATGCCACCTTATTATTAACTAGTATATGATATGATATTGGCATGTTGCATTAATCAATTTGGAAAAGGCTGCACCGCTGTATCTCTCTGAAATCGCTCCACCGAAATGGCGAGGAGCATTCAACACAGGCTTCCAATTCTTCTTGGGAGTTGGAACGCTTGTCGCTGGCTGCATAAACTTCGCAACAGCCAAACACACGTGGGGATGGCGAGTCTCTCTTGGCCTTGCAGTGGTGCCTGCAGCAGTTATGACAATTGGTGCATTGCTCATAACTGACACCCCCAGCAGCTTGGTTGAACGTGGCAAAATAGAGCAAGCCAGAAAAGCCCTGCGCAAAGCAAGAGGGTCCTCCATCAATGTGGATTCTGAATTGGACGAACTCATTAAGTGGTCACAAATTGCTAAATCTATGAAGCAGGAGCCCTTCAAGACCATACTTGAGAGGCAGTATCGACCACACTTGGTCATGGCAATTGCTATCCCATTTTTTCAGCAAATGACAGGGATTAACATCGTCGCATTCTATGCTCCTAACATCTTCCAATCTGTGGGTTTGGGGCACGATGCGGCTTTACTTTCTGCCATTATACTTGGAGCAGTCAACCTTGTTTCTCTCCTCGTCTCCACTGCTATTGTTGATCGCTTTGGTCGAAGGTTCTTGTTCGTAACCGGTGGCATATGCATGTTTGTTTGCCAGGTGAACAAAATTATTTAATTAACTTCCTTACATTATGTGTCTAATTAAGGTCTCTTGGAGAAATTGGTGTCCAGGATGACACTATAATTTCTCATAGAGAAAGATAAATCTTAATAACACATTTTCTAATTCACTCTTTGACAAGTGTGTGGTACTAATAATAATAACTTTTGTGATGGCTACCGTGATGAAGATTGCGGTGTCAATTTTGTTAGCAGTGGTGACTGGTGTTCATGGTACAAAGGACATGTCTAAGGGCAGTGCAATTTTGGTGTTGGTGCTACTCTGTTTCTACACAGCAGGTTTTGGTTGGTCGTGGGGACCTCTGACGTGGCTAATTCCAAGTGAAATTTTCCCCTTAAAAATCAGAACCACTGGACAAAGCATTGCTGTTGGTGTGCAGTTCGTAATCATATTTATATTATCCCAGACATTCTTGTCTATGCTATGCCACTTTAAGTTTGCCTCTTTCTTGTTCTACGCGGGTTGGATTATAGTTATGACAATCTTTGTTATATTCTTCGTGCCAGAGACTAAAGGAATTCCTTTGGAGTCAATGTACACCATATGGGGTAAACACTGGTTTTGGCGTCGGTATGTCAAAGATGTTGAGCAAGAAAATCTTCCATGAACTATAATTAAATATCACTTTGTTTGTAAGAAACAGCTAAAAATTATTGACTTTCCCTTCCTACAGATATATAAGGTGCTGTGTATATGTAGAAAATCTCTACCATAATAAACTTTTCTAATTATAACTATTTGTATGGCACTGATCCAATAAGGGAAGTTTAATATATATAAGTTGTGCCTCTATTTTTCTTTACTGCGAGTTTGCAACAACTTCGTTGAAGGTAGGGTTATGAGCATTTCATCGTTTCACATCTGATGCATGTGTTTCGCGTCAATCGAATTTTGCTAAATTCGTTATATATGTTATTATCATCAAAATCTGGTTGAGGAATTCAAGCTTTAATGCGGGAGGGTACCCACTTTTAAAATATCTCGGCAATATTTATACACACGTTAATTTTTTTATATAAATAAAAGTCAAACCTATTTTATATTCAAATAATAAGATCCCATGGCGCAGCCAATGATATAGCGTATTCCTGATAGCTAGCTATAAGATGTGAACTGAAATTTGCGTATGCACGTTTAAATGAACATTGTCTATAGGACACAAGTTCGCTCTGTCACGTTGTAAAGGTTTCAGTCAAGAAATTATATACCATTTTCAAAAGCATTATTTTTTCTTAGCTAAATATTTTGGAGTTGTTTTCAAGAGCATTATCTTTCCTTAGCTGCTTTCAACTTCTAGCTTCAAAGTTTAGGTTCAAATTTTTATTCCTAAAAAAATTCCATCGTGGATATACTAAGGCTGTGCAGTCAACGTGGTTCAAGAGCATTAATTTAACTACTTGTTTGGCACTAGGTCCAGTACGTCTATTTTTCTTTACTGCGACAACTCATTTGAAGATACAGGGTTTAGGGTTATGATGTCTCCATTGTTTCACGTCTTCTGCATAAATTAATTAATTAAGTTCGCGTCAATCAACTTTAAATTCATTAACATGTTGTACACATACACGCTCACAGGAGTTGCAGTCCAATGATGATATGGTGTATTCCTGACAGCTATAAACATATGTGAAATATGTGTAAAGACGATTAAATAGAATAAAATTGTCCAGTTCCATATAGGATACAAGCTCGATCCGTCACATAAGGTTTCAATCAAGAAATTAGATAGCATTTTCAATAGCTTAATATTTTGGAGTTTATTTTCAGCAGTCTGTGATAATTAATTATTAATTATGTAAGCATAACGATCGATGCTTATAAGAATACTACGTTTGTTCTTAAACCCCAAAGTCGTGGGAATAGTTTCTTACTAATGAAAAATTGTAAGGGTCGATAAAAAAATATCACAACTGTTAATTAATAACAATTCAAGCCATATAAGTATTAAATATGTAAAACAATATAACGAAACGTTGATTTAAATAACTTTTTAGGCCCGAAACGCTGATTTCAATTTATAACTTTTGGTCCTAAACGTTAATTTAAAGGGATTATCTTTATAAATCCAGCAAAAGTCTAACAGGCCATTCCAAAAATAAAAATGACAAAAATACCCTCACTTGTTATAAATAGTTGGAAGCAAGGCCACAGGGCATAAGACGTTACCTTTTTTTTGTTATTTGAAGATTGGTTTTTGGTGGTGTTCCCTGATTTGGTGCTTTTGTTGTTTGAGTGGGTAGTTTTGGCTAGTCGTGGAAGTTGTGTTCATTGTTGGGTTTGTGGGAGTGGTGGTGCTATGGTGGTCAGGGACTGAGGTGAGTTTTTGTCAATTTACGGATTACGTGATCCTATAGATTATACGGATTTCGCAATCCTTAAATTATATAATTCGTATAACTCATACGGATTGCATAATCCGTATAATCCATTCGGATTGGTTAATCTGTACGACAAAAATAAGATTTAAAAAATTGTTAAATAATTATGAAAAAATGATTTTAATTAATAAGAAAATAAGTAGGTGAAAACATATATTAGTTGTAATTGATGGGAATGCATTACTTGGATATTTTGTTTTCCTGTACATTTGTTTTTCCACTTATTTAAATTTATTGTCATTTGTTAAGATGGGTAACGATGAGTGAATGTATGACAGTATTATGTTTGAGGAAATTAATATGCATGAAGATATCAGAGATGAACCTAGTGCGTTTGAAAATAATAAATGTGAAGTTGATTGTTCTGTAGTCTTCAATACTTCTGAGGTATTTATATTATTTTGAATTTGGTTAAAGTTGTTAAATGCATGATTTATGGAAGTTTAAAAAAAATTATCGATTTTTGTAGGTGTTCCCTTCCCGTGAGGATGTACTAAAATGGGCTTGAACTGTTGTATATGAGAATGATTTTGTATTGTAGCTGTCATAATAAGGTCGGACATATCAACTGGAAAGAAGGGAAGGACACCATTTGTTTTAATTGGTTGTGAAAGGAGTGGAAAGTATAGCGCATTCAATAAAGAAATGGTACTTACAGTCACCAGCACTAGAAAATATAATTGTCCGTTTAAGCTGCGAAGCAAACCAGTTCCGGGAGGTGAAGGGTGGGTGGTGAAATTATTATGTGGCACTCATAATCATACTTTGGCAAATTCATTATGTGGACACTCATATGCTGGTCGACTAATAGAGGATGAGAAGATTATTGTTGTTGATATGACAAGGTCGAAGGTGAAACCAAAGAATATACTCATGACTTTGAAGGAACACAATCCCGATAGTTGTACATCTTTGAGGCAAATAATCAATGCAAGATATACATACCATACGCATATCAGAGAAGGTAATACTGAATTGCAACAATTAATGAAACTTCTTGAACGCCACATGCATATTCATTGGCTTATAGTGAAGGATGAAAATATCATATGTGACCTATTTTGGGCATACCCAGGTGTAGTGAAGTTGAGCAATGCATATCATGTTGTCTACTTGATAGACAACACATACAAAACAAACAGGTACAGACTTTCATTACTTGAAATTGTTGGTGTGACTCCTACTGGGATGACATTCTTAGCTGCATTTGCTTATCTAGAAGTCGAACGTATAAACAATGTTGTTTGTGCACTATAATGATTTAGAGGCATTTTTATGAAAAGTCAACTTTTTCCAGAGGTCATTGTCACTGATAGAGATTTTGCATTGATGAATGCGGTGAAAACTGTATTCCCTGGATCAATAAATTCATTGTGTCAGTTTCACATTGACAAGAATGTCAAGGCAAAATGTAAAACCTTTGTTCGGCAGAATAACATATGGGACTATGTTATGGAAGCTTTGGGGAGTCTTGTGAATTGTGCAATGGAGAATCAATATGATGACTATCTAACGAAGTTTGAAGTTGCGTGTTCGCCATGACCAACTTTTGTTGATTATGTGAAAGACACATGGTTGAATCCATACAGAAAAATTTGTAACAGCTTGGACAAAACAAATCATGCATTTGGGTAACACGACAACTAACAGGTTGGAAAATCTTTAAATTTGTTTTAATTGATAATTGATTAACCTAGATTTGGGGATTCTTACTCATTTGATTTATGAATTGCAGGGTAAAGTTTGCCCATTGGACCTTAAAGAGACTTTTGCATAATAGTCTTGGAAATCTTTGTAGTGTATGAGATGCGATGGACAACATGTTGACCTTGCAATATAGCGACATAAAGGCATCTTGGGAAAGAAGCACACATGTGGTTGGTCATGTGTTTAAAGTAACATTGTATAAAACACTAATTGGTATGGTGTCAAGGTATGCGTTAAACCAAATAGCTGTGGAAAAATCCTGCTCGTTGTGGATGTGTAATGAGAACAATGCATGGGCTGCCTTGTGCATGTGAACTAGCTAAGTATGTTGTTGGGAGTATACCACGAGACAGTTCATGCTTTTTGGTGGAGGTTAACTTTTGAAGATCAAGGTTTAGATGAGTGCAACGTGTGCATAACTAAAGTGATGGAAGCCATATCTAAGCGTTTTGAAAAGCTTAACTTGTGTGGCTTTAAAGACAAAACCGAAAGAACTTGCATTTCCATACCAAAATTCAATATGTCCTCGGTCAATGGCGATTCAATGATTTCGATTTGTGGAAATACCTGAACAAATCCAAACTTTTTGGCCACCCTCTCTAGTAAAAGTCTTACAACTACCGATCCACATCGAATATACCCAGAGAATAGCAATATTATGTCGAACTCTCTATGCGCACGGTGATCTCCAAATGGAGTCCAACACACATCGTCCATGAGCAACCTATCCAGTTGCCTACGATAGGTGTTGATCAATAATGCATTTGCAACCTTCTAGCGACACACACGTGGTTGCTTTTCCTGGTAGTTATCAGCTGCAGAGACATTTCCAATTGTTGGGAAATGCTCATAGATCCAACACTACAAATTAATATAAAACAACAACTCATTAGTATCAAAGTTATAACAAATATTCTCAACTGGATAACTATGTCAACAGCGAAAGGAATTACCTGCAATAGCATGACATAACCGACGAGATGTTTGCTGTGATGGTGACATACATAGTTAAGATTAGAATGCATATGAACTAGAGCAGTCGCACCCCAAGCATATCCTCCTGATTGGTCCAAATCGTGAAATGCCTCCAAGAATACCACACTGATATGTGTGGCACTCTTGTTGGCAAAGAGAGTGCACCTAACCAAATGAAGCAAGTACGCTCTGGCTGCTAGAATCCACTTCAATGACTGACATTTCACAGCATATAAGTCTCGCAACCAAGACAAATGCACATATGCCTCATGGCATTGCTCAATCTCCACTCCAGCTTGTTCTGCAGATACTTCAAGCAATTCAACAAGCATATGTACGGCCTGGCCAACATCAATCATGTCAAATGATAAGAAATCTCCTACGATAGGGACATGCAACAGGGACGCGACATCATCCAAGGTGATAGTCAACTACCCGACTGGCAAATGAAAGCTACTTGTCTCAGAGTGTCATCTCTCCACGAAAGCCGAGAGCAATCCCCTGTCTCCAGTCTCAACTGAGCATCAAATCAAAGGGGCCAAGCTTGTACCAGTAACCAATCTTTTAATCTCTAGTGCAGACTGCCCAAATTTGTGAACTTTTCTTCCGTGAGACGCCAATTTTAACTCAGGGCATTCCTGCAAACATATTAATCATAGAACAGTTACATAACAATTACATGGTTGAAAAAAAAATAATTTGTTATGAAGGAAACATATAACTACCTGTCATTCCCACACTCGAAGAGCCACATGTTCAGCGTACTTTGTCAACATTGAACAGTCCTCTAGGCCACTTGGATAAGATTGTATTTCATCACCTGCATCATTCATGTCAGGGATATCAGGCTCCACACGTTAGTCCTGAACAGGAGTATCCTCATGAACAGCAGCCCCTGCATGTTGGTCCGGAGCTGGAGGATCCTCATCAACAACTGCCCCTGGTCGTTGTCTTCTGGCAGATGTAGTAGGCCTACGACGTTGGGGGGATGGCTCTTCATTCCCACTACCATCTCTACCACTTCCTCTATCTACATCTCGCCCTAATGTCTGACACAATCCTAATGTTTTAACCATAACCTGTGGTTCCAAGTGCTTGATTATGTCACAATTCAAACCAACCAATAATGAAAATAATACCAAACTACTAAATATACAAGCAACTTCAAAAACTCAACGACACACATCTAACATCAACAAATAATTTTCCTTAAATAAAAAAAAACTATCTAATCAACTTAACTATAAGTTTTTTGTTCCTTATACACACAAATGATTTCATCCTTCAATGATGTTGTGCGTATAAATGCTGACAGGTATAAGGTATGACCATATATGATGTTAAGTGGAAAACTGTAAAAAGGACTACTTGCCAACATTACAATACCAACAAGTGAACATATATGATGTTCATTATGATTATGTGCTTATAATTAATAAAATAATATGGCTCAAAAGTCAAACCATCAACGTGTCTCAATGGTATACAGTAATTCGCTGACAACTTAACAATTCTACGTGTATATATTGGTGTACTATGAACCTCAATTCATAAGACATAAACTATTCATTAATAATAGTTCCTAAGTCTTTCTCTTCATCAGTTTAAAACATCTAACTTTTTACATGATCCCTATACAATAACAATATTATCAAGCTCCTAAATATTTTTCTAGTTACTTTGTTCTCTATTTCTATTTAATATAATGTATAGGAAAACAAAAAATTTCCATCCAGCCAATCATCACTACTATTATCATTAATACAACAATATAATTATCTATTCTAATTTCATGAACTTCCTAAAGGCTAAAATATGTAAAATAACCAAAAAACAACAAATTGTTTAACCATTATTTCATAATTAAATTTTAAAAATTGAATAATTACAATAAAATAACTATACGGATTGAGTAATCTGCATGCACTTTACAGATTCTCCAATCCGTAAAGGTCATACGGATTACACAATCTGTATGAACTTTACGTATTGACTAATCCGTAAAGTGTATACGAATTGTGTAATTCGTATGACCCTTACGAATTGGAGAATCCGTAAAGTGCATACAGATTGGAGAATCCGTAAACCTCCTACGCATTACACAATCTGTATGCACTTTACGGATTCTCCAATCCGTGCTATCCAAAAACCAGAAAGAAAGTGAAAGGGAGGAACCACTCACGGCGGATGGCGGAAACGATCACCATGACACAACCACCAGCCAAATTTGGAAAATACCAAGGAGTGATAATCGCAGAAGACGCAGAAGAGAGGAGATGCGCGTGAAAAATAGAATGAATAGTGAGTGAACTGAGTTAGCCTTATAAGCAAGGGTGTTTACAGAATTTCACTATTCCATATGGGTATATTAGACTTAAAACTAGTGTATGAAGACATTCCCTAATTTAAATCTTACCCAGCCCAAAAGTCCAGACAATAGAATGAGTTGCTAAGAACTATAGGGAGGTGTGTAAATTATGTGACTAACTATACTAATGTTCGCTCTCGCCTCCCTGTTTCCCCTGTTGGATTAGAATGCAAAGCCTAGTCTTCTATATGTGTGCATAAAAGGGTATTACTATTTGTAGTGTCACTTTTGTTAATAGAATCATCCACGTGGGTGTATTTTTCCTATATTTCAAAATTGTCCCTTGAAAAATTGCATAATGGCATTGTGTTTCTGTTGTGCAATTAAGGGGTGAAAAAATACACAACGAAAATATATTTCTATTATACAAGTGTGCAACAAAAATACGATTCTATTGTACAATTTTTCATCACTCCTAAATAGTATAATGGAATCATGATTTTGTTGTGTTATTTGATTTCAATCCCAAATAATATAACAGAATCATTATTTTGTTTTGTAATTTTACTTTCACCCCACTACACAAAAAAAAAAATCATGAATCTGTTATGATAATTAGCACAAAAGAAGTATGATTTTGTTGTATTACTAATCCAATAATATAATGGAATCATACTTTCATTGTGTTGTTTTTAAAAACAAAAGAATAACAACGGAAGTGTGATTTAGTTGTGTTCTAGGTGAAAATCACAATGAAATTATACTTTTGTTGTGTATAAAAATGAAAAAAAATTTAGGGAAAAGGTGGAGAGAACAATGGAGGAAGAAGGAAAGATAAAGGGTTGAAAAAATGTGCATATCGACACTTTTATCTATTCCTACTACTTTTCAAAAATTGGTAGTGAGAATAGCAATTCTAGTGCATAAAATTTTCAATAAGGGCTTTGAAAGAAGCTCAATGTGTAGGACATTGGTTTGGTGGATCACTTGTGATCCACTATCTATCATTTTTTTCAACCCTCGGATCAATCAAGGTGCAAAGTTTTATTATACACTTTCATGTATTATAACTTTTGTCATCTTCATCTTATGTAATCAAGTAGTATCTCCACTTTGGGGTAAAATAGTACCTCCTACTCAATACCCAAGTAGTATCTCCAAGTGTCTAATCAATTGTGCTAACAATTTTTTATAATTACTTTTTTTTATAATGTAAATACTTATATAAAATCATAATTAGAAAATGTTTTTCCAAAATGTAATTTTACATTTCAAATTAGATGTTGGAAGCAATTTGAGAGGTATAGAAATAAGAAAGTAATTGCCCATTATAGGTTAGTTGGATTTGTAAAGGTAAATAGTTAGGTTGGGCCAATAATCAAAATAATGGTATCAAATTTTAACACGAGAGATACAAAGAAAAAGAGATATCCAGTTACCTACACAAGATGATTCCTAGATCTCAACCTTAATCTTCATTCCCTTAAAAAGGTCTTTAGGAGTTTTTTTTCCTTTCTAAATATATTTTCATTCTTATAAAATATCCAAAGTTGATATTTAGTTTTGCAAAAGTTTTGGTCATTTTTTTGTCGCATGTAAATTATAATGTGTTGCTTTTTTTTACTTTCTCGAAATTAAGTTTGGATTTACTCACCCAAAACTAGACATGTGTCCTACTTTTTCTTTCCATTTCTTTCTCTCTCTAGGTCGGCGATCCCAGCCTCTCTTCCTTCTCTCCCTTCGCCCTTCGCCTTTTTATCTGACAAAGCTTATGTGGTCTAGTGCGTTGGCAACGACGCCGCTGTGGACTCTGCCAGATCCCTCCAGTTCCTCCGCTCCGACGACCTTTGGTCAAGCTTTGACCACCACACTGATTCTCTTGTGTCCTCCTCTCAGAATTTCAGTGTTGGTATAGTTCTAACTTCTGAAAGTTACTCTTTTTTTTTTTTTTGTATTTTGTTTGTTGAATCTGAAAGTTATTCTGTTAGTCTTAGTTCAAATGGGAATTTGACCTTAAAGTGGAACAATAGCACAATGTATTTATTGGAACCAAGAGAACTCTTCTGTGAATGTTTGGATTCTCCTGTGTTGGCCTTGTCGCCAATTGGGCTTTTGCAATTTTATTATGTGAAATCGAACATTGTTGCACTTACAACCAATTTAATGGTAATTTGTGTTGTGGTGTTTGAGAATTGGAATGGGCAAAGATCTGAGTTGTTGAATATGTGGAAAATTGTTTTGATTTGTGATTTTGGGGGTGTGTTCTAACGGGTTCCGATGCTGCTGCAATATTTTTTATATTTTTTTTAGAGTTTGTGGCAGTTTTTAACCTTTACAAATGCGTTTCAATTTTTTTTTTTAGATATTCTGTAATTTGTGAAGATTTTTAATATTCGTAAATTGTATTTTAAAGTTTGTTAATAAAATATGACTTAGGTTTAGATTTATCCAAATCAAATCTCTGAACTAAAAAGTCATATATTATAAATTTATGAAGATGAAAAATGATTATTTTTTTACAAATTTAAAAAGATTAAAAATAAACTTTAATTATTTTACAGAAATGAAAAATATATTTTTATCATTTTTTATAAGAAATGTTTAAATTGCGTTTGTTATTCCTTATAGAAAACAAACTAAATTGTACGTTAATCTTCTGACTTTCTTCATTTTCGAAATTTATACCTTTATTTTTTAATTGTGCAAATTTGATTCATCTATTAACTTCACATTCACTGTTTAGTAAAAATGTTGATATGGTAGTGAATTTGGGTGTCATGTCAGTATTTCCGTATTTAGTTTACTTCCTAAAAAATTTACACTTATCGAAAAAAATAAGTTTTCAGAAGAAAAGTATACTAAAATATTTTATTCTCTTTCTTAATTTTAATAAATACATTATTAAATTTTTCAAGAAAAATTAGGATAAATGTTTCACTATCTCATTGAAAAATAAAAACATCAATTAATTTGAATTTTTTTTCACAATAGTTATTTTAGGACGAAAGTAGTAAATATTCCTTTTTTGACTAGTTAAATGTTAAGTTAGCATATAGATCAAAATTTTACAATAAAAATAGTGAGATCAAATTGCAAAAATGAATCGGAAGACGAAATTTATGAAATTGAAATAGTATAGAAACAAAAATGCAATTAAGAAAAAAAATGATATTTAAAGCAACCCTTGACGTTTAGATTCAGCAAGCGATGCGTCCATTGATTGTATGCTAATAAAAATGGCACTTGTTTAGTCGTTTCTGTTGGGTTCCTAGTACGGTTGGCATAAATATAGAGGTTACTAGCATATTATTTTTTGGATAAATTATGTACTCCTCATACTTATATCATTTTAGTATTTTAGTTTCTGCAATATGTACAAAATAAATATTCATTTTATATAATTAAAACTTATAATAAATATTTTAAAATATATAATTTATATATATATATAAGTGAATTTATACTAAATAAATACTTTTAAGTATATAAATTACATTTTAAATTTATAATAAACAATTTATATCATGATATTAGATTTTTTATACTTAGAAAAGAAAACAAAAGACTAACCCACGTTTATGCATGCATGAGGGAGCATTCGGTGGATTTATGTGGGAGTGAGGGTGGACAAAAGCATCCCCTCATTTTAATAAAATCAATAGTATAATAAAATATTATATTTTGTACCTTCTAATTTTATGTATTTGAATTTCTTTATCAGTTTACATATGAGAATAAGTAAATGCACCTTCTTATTTTAATAAAATGTAAATATTTATCTTAAAACTTTATATTTTGTATTTCTTATCTTCATGTTTGGTCCAATTATTCCATATGATAATGATAATTATCAATTTTTATTTTTTAAATAAATTGCTCCAAGTGACCTTGGATCTTATATCCGCCATCCTCTAACATCATCTTTGAGAATTAAGTTTTTTTTTTTTATATAAGGTTATTTTTAATTTGATATTTTCTTAACAATATTTAAATTCAATTTTAAAATAAAGAAAAAAGGATAAATTGAAATAAATTACTAAGAGGTAAGTAATATTTCTACAAATGCTCTCGTAAAAAAAAAAAAAACTCAAGTTAAATAATAGTTTTCAAAAGTAATCTCATTAACATATTATTCTAATTTATATAGACGGAGAATTGTCTTTCTACTTATTTTAAAAATTTCAATCGCTTTTTAAAGAGACAAAATACAATTTATTTTGAGAAAAGAAAATTATATATTAATATTATAAAGTAGTTAAACATTGTATGAAAAATTTATTGACTTTTATAATAACTAACTTAAAAGTCATATCAATTATGAGATATAATCATAATTATTGTTAATATCAAATTATTGTTCAACATTTTACGCTATTGGTATATAGTCATTAATTTTATATTTACTTCTATATTATAAATTTGATCCATATCTTTGAATAAAAACATTTTTAAGAATTATTGTTTAACATAAACATTTTTAGGAATTATTCTTGAATGAGAGTATTTTTAGAAACTATTTCTTTTGACATCCTTGAACCGAATCCACTGAGTGGAATATGGAGGTACTTATGACAGAATGGGCCAATATAATCTTTCTTTAGGTTCCTTAAATTCTGTGGGTGGCGTAGCTATAGAGGTTAATGCATTCAATTATGTTTCTCTTAGACAACTCTCTCTAAGGAACTCGGCAAAATAGCCTCGTAACTTCGGAAGCATAAAAAAAGTAACCCAATTTTAATTCTAATATTCTAAAATTAAGGACATAAGAAATATAAAAAAAAGGTGGAATAAGAAAACGTCATCACTAAATTATATATTTGCATATAAAAATTGTGCACCAACAAATAATAGCGCCCAATGTTGTGATCATATATTGAAAGTTCAGTTTTTCTCAAAAAATTGTGCACTAAAAAATAAAATTGTTACAAAATTGAGACTGACAGAGCCAAAAAAATAGATAATTTCAGTTTTGTAACAGTTTTGAAGGGTCTGAATAATGACTTTGGGTAATTTTAGATAGCTAGGAATAAAGGAGTTAAAAAATTTGTAATATAGACATCAAAATGGAATATTTTAAACTATAAGAAAAAGAAGAAAGATTTGTAACTACATAGACGAAAAATATAATGAAACTTTATTTTGTATAATTTATTCAGGAGTTTAAATTGATCTTTGTATACAAATTAGCGTTATCATCTGATTTTTTTATATAAAAAAAAAACAGAAAATATATATAATCAAAGAAAGCTCACTTTAATAATTGCAAAATGAGGATGGATACGAGATAGTGCTTATTCAAAAACTGTCTTATCAGTTAATATTTTTGCCAAAAATCGTTATTTAAATGTCGTTATCTAAAATCACTTTTGGCGCAATGAAACTTAGGAGGCTTTAATACATGCAAGGAGTGTTAAGAAATTGTGGAAAATATGGATGAGATATTTTGATAAAATTAAAAAAATTTATGTGATTTGGAAAATTCTATACTCTAGTGTCCATCAATATATTTCTATATATAGATTGATTATAATTATTGACTTTAAATTTATGTATTAATTCTCTCAGGCTTATTCATAAATATGATACTGTTTCATCATATTTAGTTTCAATACCATACATTATAACTTTTGGATGTAGAATTAACAATTGAGTGAATTATTAAATTTAGTCTGTGCAATATATATCCTATCTTTCATGAAAAATTAATAGGAAATTAAAAAGTTGGCTTATAACTGTTATAAACTGAAAAAATAACTTATTTAATTATAAGTGTTTATAAAACTAGTTAGTGAAATAGTTAAAAAAAATATAAAATAATAATTTATTTAAAAAGAATAATTAAAAAATTGAATAAATCTATTGAAGATAAAAATAAATAATAAATAAATAAATTAGAAATTAGAAATTAATATTTTTAAAAAATGTTACTTTAATGTAAGTAACGTTTCAAAAAAATTTGATAATTACCAAAAAAAATATTTACTAAACAGTAAAAAATCAATTAATAAAAAAGTTAAAATTAACTGAAATATCTTATAAATATAATTATAATAATTGATAAAATCAAACATTAATTAAAATTAATAAAATGATAAAATAATTAATAAAATATATACTATCAATTAATCTAATCCTTGAACTTGTAATGAATACCCAAATCCTTGAAATCAATTAAAGGAGTACAAATGGTTCCTAGAATTTTAAATAGCTCGTGAGTTTGGTCCTTGAAATTGAATAGTTAATCAAATTAATCTCTAAAATGAAAAAGACTTAATTGCAGTTTCTTTGTGCCCACTAACTTTAGAATTTCATGAGTTATACCTTCACAAATTTTTTCCTCACGCATTTTGACCACTTATATAGTTTTGCGAATATTGTCCTAAATTATGATTGACATGACAATTGACCCGGCAGTAAAATATATTTAATTACACTTTTTTGCCATTTAATTTCAATTTTTTGTGTATTTTATCCTAAAAGAGTAATCAAGCCTTTAAAAAATGGTAAATGTGTTGGAGAGAGAATTTTAACCTTTAATAAATTGCTCTCTCAATAAGTGGATGTAGGCAAAATTAAATAAATAATACAATTTAAATAAATATTTCAAAAAATGGGGCAGTTGGAAAATTATTTCGAAAAATAGGACTGTTGAACACGCCTAAAATAGGCATGTTTAAACACGCCGAATTTAGGTGTTTTTAAACACGCCTATTTTAGGCGTGTTCCAGTCCCTTACTTCTATTTAAGTTGACCCTTGATAAGCTGAAGACGCATTGGTTCAGTTTAGTGGTTTTTTGTTGGGTTCATTGGTTGTGGTTTGTTTCTAGTTTAAGCATTCTCCAAATATGAGTTCAAGTAGTCAGAGTGTTGATGTTATGTTATTTTTTAATGGAAGAAAAGTCAGAGGGCAACATGGTGTTATTTTTGAAGGGAACAATAGGTCGACACGTATCAATCGAAGACCAACGCTTAGTGAATTACATGAGAAGATACGCAGGAAAATAGGTTTAAACGACAACCAACGTATCAGTTTGGTGACGGCAAGATTATGACAACACCATCATTACACAGGGAGTGAAGTGCTAGATGATGAAGACATAGAAATTGTAATCGACCATTTTTTGAAGCAGTCAAGGAATGAACTGTTAGAATTGTACGTGGATTACGTCGCAATGGAGGATGATGTTTTACCCTTAGCCATGAGGTCAGCGGCTTTTAATTCTGCAAATAATGAAGCATCATATGCTGCTCCAGCTGTAAACGTGTCTAAGGAAGCTGAACATGACCCAACTTGGGTCATGGACGAGGATGATGAGGACGATGATGATGAAGATATCGCGATGGAAGATCGTCTTCTTGAGGAGGATGCTAGTGCATGCGAAAATGATGAGGATGCTGACGTGCATGCGACTGAATTCCAAGAAGACACTGGTGTGGGGTCGTCTCAAAGGCGTCATCATACGAACATTCGATCTGCTCAAGTAGAAGAACCTATTGAAGGTATGTTAGACTGCTTTAATCAGTGAAACTGTAGTGATATATGTTTACTTGTTAAATTCTTCTGAGTTTGAATGATCATAATATGTGGATGTTGTTTAGGGTTTGTGTTTTATGGTTTAGGGTTTATGTTGCTTATAATAATTGTTTAGGGTTAAGGGTTTGGGTTTCTGGTTTAGGGGTTACGGCGTATGTTGGATGGTTAAGGTTTTAGGTTTTATGGTGTTGTGTCAATGATGCTTAGGTTTAGGGTTTAGGGATTAGGGGTTTATAGTTTAGGGTTTTACGATAATGGTTGAGGTTGAGGGGTTATGGTGTTAAGAAAATGGTTGAGTGTTTAGGGTTTAGGGTTAGGGTTTAGGGATTAGGGAGTATAGCATATGGTTTAGGTTTATGATTTAGTGATGATGTTGGTAACCAATATTCTGGGCTACTTACAACACAATGATCATGCATGTCTCCTTCCTTACTTGGATTTGATTGCTTCCACCAACGATAGTACCTAGAAGTAACATTAGGCTGATGGCAGGCACGTAATGAAGTGTACAAATTTGCATCCATTACTGGCTGACTATAACTTATCCAAGGATTGTCATTGTAATGTGCTAGCATAGCAAGAGAGTCCTGATCCATTCCAAATTTCTTTAACCCCATAACAGAGTAACACCAAGAAACCTTCATATCCTCCAATGTTATAGTTGTTTGTCCCAAGGAAACACAAACCTGTTGGTATTTGAATATTGTTTAGGGTACACAACGAAGGGTTAGTGTGTTTGGATAATGTTTAGGGTTTAGGGTTGCCTTTGATTGTTTTGGCTGTATGATCGTACATAATCATTTTGAATATGTTTTTATTGGATTGGGATACATAATTCCAAATTTCTTTAATCGGGGTTTTATGCTTGCCTTCCTCATAGACATGTATTTTATTTGGCATATATGTATATGTGCTGAGGTCATTCCTTTTTGGCATGGAATTCCATATTACACGTATATTGATTGGAGCACGAAGAAGAATCATTTACAGGTTCTGCTTCGGGTTCGGGTTCGAGTTTAGTGCAAGGTCCTTGGCAATTAGAGGATGACTTGTTTGTTAAGCAGGAATTTGCATCGAAAATGGATGCCCAAATTGCAATTAAACGAAACCTCATGAAAGAGCATCAAGAAACAACTGTGGTTGAGAGCAAGCCTACCAAGTTTACCATGAAGTGTGTTCGACACAACGATGATTGCCCTTGGAGGGTTAGGGTAATCAAACCAACGTACAGTGAGAAGTGGGTTGTTTCAAGATGGGGTGACAAACACAATTGCCTGAATGATCATATTTCACAGGGTCACAAACAGCTTGACGTTGATGTTATTGCTTCACTTATAGTAAGTATGTTTCTATTAAATTTGGTTAATATGAAGAATATTGTTTTTAGAGGTATGTTGATAATGTCAATGTTACCATTTGATTGTTAGGAATGGTTAGGGAGGAACCGTCTGTGTCAATTGCATTGGTTCAGGAGAGGATCACCAATACCTATGAATTTAAAGTTTCATATTGAAAGACCTGGTATACGAAGCAGAAAGCAATGACAATGATTTATGGGGATTGGGAAGAGTCTTATGCATTTTTGCCGAGGTGGTGCGACTACATGCTTCGTTTCTCACCAGTTTTTTTTTATGATATTCAAACAAATGCTTATTTTGTGGCAAATCGACTGGTACGGGCAAAGCGTGTGTTTCATCGCATGTTTTGGACTTTTAGGCAGTGTTGCGAGGCTTTTAACTTTTGCAAACCAATCATCCAAATTGATGGGACTCATTTATATGGGAAGTATAAAGGCAAATTGTTGATTGTTATAATAACCTTCTTTTGCAAAAAAAAAAATATTGTATCTGGCGCTGATAGCGTGGCACTGTAGCAAATCTGGCGCTGATAGCGTGACACTGTAGCTGTAGGCCAATTTTCACCGTTTTTGGCGCGATTAGCGCCAGAATGTGACCTGTGGCGTGATTAGCGCCAAATATGGCGCCGTTAGCGCCAGAAGTGCCCTGGAAAACACTTTTTCTATGGAATCTGGCGCGATCGGCGCCAGAAGTGGCGCGGTTAGCGCCAGAACACGTCTGGGTCAGTATAAAAGGCCATTTCACGCGATTTTGAAGGCCAAAAGTTGGTTTTCTTCTCCCTCTGAGCTTTTCCGCCATTAATGAAGTGAAAAACTTCATATCTACTCCATACTTCATCTAAACACCTCCTAACTACCAAGAAACATGACTAGAACCACTTATGAGCTAGATTCCAGCTTCAATCCTGAGAGAAAACCATAAAACAAAGAAAATCCCATTCTCTAGGGGACTTGGAAAAATTGAGTTTTGGAGGAAAAAGAAGGCGATTCAAGGACGCCAGAGCGTAGAGAAGTGATCCTCCAGCTTTCCTCGACTGATTGGAGGTAAGAAATTGGGATTTTACCATTTAATTGTGAAATTGGTAATGGGATGAATAGTAACCCATTTCTAATAGGGCTGGAATTAGGCTTAGGTTCTTTAGAAAAGAATAATCAGGAGGTTGTTCTGAGAAATATGGAACCTTGAAACTGAAATTGTGATGAAGTTTGAGTTTGGCTCTGGGAGGAAGAAGTGTGTGTGAATAAGAGGTACTATGGCCTGAATTAACTTAAGTACCTTTACAAAAGTTGTTCATAAGGCCAAATGAACGGTGAAAACATGTTAATATGTTTGCTTTGACCGAGTTGAACCAATGTTGGTTCTTAATAATGGTAACGCTTTGAATTGAGTTGTACAGAGTCTTAAAAAGATTCTAAGGCCTTAGTTAGACTGAGGCAGACCATTGAGGGTCAATGGATGGCCTAGTAGAAGCTGGGCTAGGATGAACCTTAAGTTAGAAGACAGAAATTGATTATGAAAGGAAGGGTGTTTCCTTCCATATAAACGGTTGAATACCGTGTCTGATTGTCTATTTCATGCCTATTGTAGGGCGTGAGGCGCATAGCACTGGTAGAGGTCACCACGAGACTAGGAGAGTTGATTCTGAGCTGAGACCAGGTAAGCTCAGTGTTCTTGGGGAGTGTTTTCCCTGTTTGTGTTCACTACACCCTAAATGGGTGATTGCTTGATGAGATTGTGTGATGTATTATGCATGCTGATGCTGTGTAATGCTGTATACTGATATATGTATCAAATGCTTATGAAGTATCTTGTTAGCTTATTGGAAACTGAATGCTAGCTAAACCTTGAGATAGGGTGTGCTTGTATTGATTACACTAGTATTGTATATGCTTGTATGGACTTTGTTTATGAGATGATTATGATGATGATGCTATGTGATGTGCATGCATGAGATATTCACTGGCCAGTAGAATAAGGGAACTATGGACCCCTTGGGAATGTGCCCTTAAGTGGATGATCTCCCTTGGGATAATCCATAGGCGTC
>PYAF01005614.1:167118-177157 GCA_007407185.1 Glycine tomentella
AAAAAAACTAACTTCAATCCTAACAAGAAATTAGCACTATAAAGCAAATGACTTAAATACAACTTTAGTCTTTTTACTTTGTCTAATTTATTATTCTGTTCTCTCTATTAATTTTAAAATAGATATTTTTTATCTCTTATTTTAAAAAATTCATAATTTTATCTATATTTATTTTTATTTATTAAATTTTAATTAATTAAATAATTTTTTGATGGTATCTTAATCAAATGAATATGTTAAGTTTAAAATTTATTAGATTAAAATAACATAAACAAAATTAATAATTAGACTAAAATTGTGAATTTTTTTTATAACGAAAGGATTAAATGTCGGTATTTTGAGATAGAAAAATCAAAATTATAAATTAAACATAATAGAGAGATCAATATTGTACTTAAGTGAATCCGAAAATTTTAATCTAAATTTTGTCCATAATACATAATTCACTTGTAGTATGACCAATGACTTTTTCACAACTAGCAAACTAATTGAATATTTGAGTTATGCTGCTGTAAGCTTGAGTATTCACATATCATCTCAATACTCATTTTGCTGATCCAATGTCTAAAAATCTTAGCGAATAAGCGCTTTAGTATATTTCTAGCGTATTTGAATTAGCAATCTAGTCTATTTAGGGCACGTCAACAAATTTCGTAATTGGCAACATTAAGCAATGAACACCGCTTGAAACCTAACAGGCCAAGCGTATGCTCTTCGATTTTCCATGTATAGAAACATAACCCAAAATCCCCTAAAAACACACAAATTATATTTAACATACATATTATAGATGTTTTGTCACATTTACATTTTCCTTTTTTGAAATAGTGATTTGATTTGATAATCTGAATGGAAACATTTATAAAACAATTGGAACAGAAATATGATTTTTTTTATCTGCCAAGAGAAACATAATGATCAACTGTTTGAAATTACTTGATTTCAGTTTTATGATCATGATGGCCAGATTACCTTAATGCAAGGTCAATGATAATGAGAATCAGAATGCTCTGACGTTACTTTGTACGGATAACATACATGAAGAAAAATGTTTTTTTTTATCTACAAAAATTAAAAACAATAGTTTTTTCTTATAATACTCATACATCTCGTTTAATTATTTAAATTAGATCCCTTGCTAAGATAGAGACGTATTGCAATAGAGATGTATTACATGAAGTGAAGCCATACTTTTGTACTCTGACATATAACACGGGGACCCACCTAGCTATAACAAAGTTAAGGACTAGAATATCATTTCATGAATAGAACGAATTAAATTATGTTTAAACATTGTGCTTAATTACTCTTTTACAGGGCCTACTATTTAATTAATGTGTGTGGAGAAAGAGATAGACATAAGATTCGAGAAAAGGTTTTATTATATTAATTTTTATCAGGAATGCATGGATCCATGCATTTCCTACAACTATACCAAGTTGTTGTAGTATGTACGTATAAAACGACATATCGTTCTGATGTTACAAGGTAGTAAGTGATATTAAAGCAAGATTGTCAAGTTCTAGCGAGGAAGTCAGCATATAACTACGGGGATGATGGAGGTGATGTCAAGATAGGAAGGAAACGGAACGGAACATTAAATTGGCGTTTGTTTTTTTTGGTAACTCATAGGACTTGGTTGGTTTAATGGGGGAGGGAGGGGTGTTGAGAGCCTTTAAAGCCTTTCTTCTGGGGCGTTTTAATAGCATAGGTCATCTATGGCGTGGTTCGTTTTAATGGCTGAAGAGGGTGTTGAGAGCTTTATAGATTTTAGTTTTTTGAGTGACCCAATTGGGGAAGTTGGAGTTATTATTTACATTAAAGAACCATTGGCATTCAAGACCTTTCCCTTCAACTGTATATACTCACAACATTAATGACCATGCCATACCTCTCTTCTTCCACTTCTCACCGCCTTTCATAACTGTCAAAGCTTCCTCTCTAGCCTTTTCGCTTGCCTTTATATATAGTACTACGTCATGTCAAGATATCTAGCCCATTTAATTTAATTTTATTCATACTTGGAATCATTGCAATTAAATAAACTATGCTTTTTATTTTAATTTTAAAAATAACGAGAACTTTTTCTTGGTTTCTTTTTTTTTTTTAAATACTTGTTTATCTCAATTTTTAATTTTTTTCAATTAATTAAACACAAATAAACAAATTTTAAGCCTATAATTTGTTTCTAAAAAATGTTCTAGTTGATGATGCATGTGGTTTTGCCACTTATGTAAATGCATTAAAATTACATATTACTATGATCTCCTTAATATAGAAAATTTTCCTTTATGTTATTTTTCAATCAAATTTAAAGTTTTATTTTGACAGAAGATGCACATTAGTTTATTATTCTTTCTGTCCTAAAATAAGTGTTTTAGTTGACTTTTTAATATAATATTAATTGTTCTTTTTGAGTAATATCTCTAATAATTAGTTTTTAAAAATAATATTAATGTTCTTCTCTTTTATTTATTTAATAAGATTAATTTCATAAAATTTCTTTTCTTTTATTGATTTATTATATTTTTTTATTAATGTAAAATAATTAGAACGATAATTATTTTGGGATGGAAGTAGTATGCAATTTATCAAAATAAAACTCTAATTTTGATTCATGACCAATGAAGACTAAGTTTTGTTCTTTTTCTCTTTGGAAATTTGGGAAGGTGAGACAAAAGAAACATGTGGCTTCATCTTGTAAAAACTACAATAATTTTTCACAGTATTTTTCCTATGTTAAAATTTGATGTCTTTCTCCCTTTGCCAGAAAATGGAGTGCAAGCAATGGTGTATAAAAAGGATGCAATAATAGCATTTGCATTAATATATTAAATTCAAATAATGACAGATCATTTAAGATTTTATTTCTTCTAGATTTAAAGGTATCATTTAATTCTGTTGAAATTGGAAATATTCACACGTTAGAAATAAAGTTTAGTTTATCAGTACACAAATACAATAAAATTTGACCGTTTTGTTATATTATCTCATTCATTAATAAACTGAAAGATATTTTACTTCTAGTATATTTGTTTTTAGTTTATCTACACAAATACTTCTACAATAAATTAAATGCTTTTAGGACTGTAAAAGAGTCTTTAGAATTTGTTTAAACTTTAAAAAAATAATTTTAAAATAATTTTTTATATAAGTACTTTTCTAAAAAAATAGATAGGATTTATTTCTTAAAATAAGTAAAGAAATATTTTTTAAGTAAAAATAATTTAGATAAACATACTAAAAAAACAAAAACAAAAATTACTCATTTTATTAAAATATGTATTTATTTTAATAAATAAATTTAAACAAACTCATTAAACGTGGAACAAGAAGAAGAAGGATAAAAATAAAATAGAAAAGATAAAAGAGTATTAAATAGATGCAATTAATTGATATGATGTATAAAAAAAAAGGGAGAAATAGAAGATATTAAAGTGAAAATGAGATTTAAAAAAAAAATGATCACGCTAACATTAAAGAATTAAAAAAAATATTTATTATAAAAATCATAAAAGAGGTAAAGAAAATCATGATAACATAATTTTCCATCTTTCAACCTTAATCAATACCTATAACCAGTACCTTAGAAAACTCGTTAGCATTTGCAAGAGAAAAAAAATTAAGTTAATGATTAAAAAAAAAAAATTCTTTCTTTTTTTACATCACGTCCAAGACGTTAAGTACAAGCCTGAAGTTGTGCATTTATTGAGAAGCCAAATTGGTAAGCACGTTTACATAAGCAAAGTCCTTCTATTTCGATCTTCAAATTTAGATTTTCCTTTGCGGTTATAACTCAGAAGTCCAAAGGGAAGCTCGTCCTATATAAAGACCTCAGTCTCGTATTACATTCGATCACAAAGAAACAGCAAAAGGTTTTGAGGGTGAAACCACTCTTAATTTGAAGCCATGGTCTCGTTTCACAAGGCGCTGGCCGAGAGTACTCCAAAGCCAGAAATTCATGCAGAATTCGAAGCATCATCAAAGAAAAGAAAATGGGAAGAGCCATTTGCCGAAGATTTCTTCAAGGATCAAATAGAGAAAAAGAAATCCGTCTTTGATATAGAGCTTCACCCTGAGACCCCTTTTTCTTCAGATAAATGGCGTCAATACCTCACTATTCAGGTATCTTTGTATTGGAAATTAAAGCCACAATACCATGGCATGATCTTCATGTTAATTAAACTTTGATCCTTTTTTTTCTATGTGTAGTCAGGGCAGATACAGTTGTGTAACACAAGAACAACAACAGAGAACCCCAATAAAAGCTCCGAAGAACCACCTTCTTCTCATCACATGAGTTTAAACCTTGAGCTGAATTTGACATGTGAATCACTGAGGAAAAAAGAAAAAGGTTATGGTTATGAAATGAATGAGAAAAAGAGTTCTGGTTCTTCCCCTGGGGGTTTGAGTGAACGTGAGGATCTGTGTAAGAAAGATTCAGATGGTAAAATTCTTTCTCCCTCGTGGTTGTCATCATCTGAAGATGATTACAAAGAGATGGTTGCAACAGTTTGCATGCGCTGCCACATGTTGGTCATGCTATGCAAGTCATCTCCTTCATGTCCTAACTGCAAATTCATGCACCCACCAGATCAGAACCCTTCAAAATTCTTGAAGAGAAGATGCAGTCTCTTCTGCTAGTTTATTTAATTATTAGGAACGTCGATCAAATTCTATATAAGTTTTCACCTTTGACCATCTTTCTATTTTTCCCTCTGAATAGCCTAAGTTCTTCAAATATAGCTCAAGTGTATGTTCAAAACGGTGGGGTGATGATTAATCTTGCTCTAAGTAATATGGTACTTAATTTGATTATTAGAACAAATGCGAATAAGTGAGTACCGTAGAAGCTAACCTGGTATATATAATCATCATATATTTATATGTATATAGTATTCTCGATCATCCAAAATCTATCCATGTTGCCAGAGCAGAATTTCGGTACATACTTTCAGGATTTGAAAACAAGACATCCCATTGTTTTGGATGGTGATGGCTATTAATAATTAACGGTTTTCTTCTCATTGCAACAAATGTTCAATTTGATCACTGTTGTTATTTTCTTTTTCAATTAATAACGATCACTGGGTTTCCCTTAAGAGAGATCACTTTCGACATGTTGCAGGGTAACCAGTCTTCAAACCAGACTAATCTAGCTCGGTTTGTGTAACATAGTTTGTTAATCTCATCTCATGGTATAGTCTTCATGTGTATTATAATAACAAAATCAAGAAGCCTCTGCAAGATGTGATCTCATTCTTTTGCTCCCTCCAAAAGCCAAAACAAAAATCTACGATATGTAAGTAATAACAAATAAGTGAAATAATCACATTCACGAAATGAGAGCTTCTGCAAGAAAAACTCTCAAGAAAATGTTCTGCTGCATACATAAAGCAAAATTGAGTTCCCTAAAATTAATCTATATGAATCTACAGACTACAAAGAAAACAGATGAAGATCTGTCAATTCTACAATGATGGCTAATAGTAGGTTTGAAAAAGAAATATTACAGCCAGAAGTTGGTGGTATCATTATTAACTTCTAGATATATAAGTAGTCCCCGGCCGGAGCTATAACTTCTCTAACATTCACACTTCATTCAATCGGTAATTTAGTCAAATTATATATCTAGTATAGCGTGGCTTTGTTCCTTTTAAACTACCCGAAACCTGAATTACCTAGTATCCAAAGTAAATAGATTATGTCCATATTGCATTCTGTATCCATTTTGCATGGGATTTGCATTCTCTAAGGTGATAAAATGTGTAAAGTAAATAAAGATTCATCAATATCTATCTCTAATTTAAAGTGAGTCAATTCTTTAATTCAAATGAAAGGTAGAAGCACTCTTAGGTTGAGGAACTAAATCCCATTGAATGCACATTAACGTTCCAGTGTAGCCTCATGCTCATTTACGTTCTATGTTACATAAATGCAAAGGAAAAGGGACGGAGAGATACAGATGAGATAGGTACATACATAATTAATCCTTACATAATCCACATGAAAAAAACATATTTCTATGATATACAATTCACAAACTCCTGGATGCTGGAACTACCATGTCAGCTGCATTTATGAAATGTTTCATCGTAAGAGGCGATCTGCGAAGAGTGGAGCTAAGTTTTTTGAGGATGTGAAGTTAGGATATTCCTTTGACCTAAGGTAATTCGACACAGATGTGGCTTGGAACGAATGGTGGGATACGTGGCTGCAGCTAATGCTATTCCTACTAGTACTTGAATATTTATGTGTCGGTTATAGCATATCTCTTACTTCAGGGACAGTTCTTATAATATCAATTTATTAGGTCTGTGCATGTTTTCAAACGATGCTATCCATTAGAATGGGTTTGATGACATAACTGTGGTGCGGAACTGGTTATTTTTCTTTTTCAAATGTTGTCTACTTAGTTTTCTTTCTCATATAATCTCTCTTTTATAAATTATCTGTTTGATCCCTATGAATATTACAAGAACACATTTGATCTTCCCAAATAGTATTACGAATGCATGTCTCATTTAATGTTTTTTTTTTAAAAGATATCAAAATATCAAATGATAAACTCGTAATATTTGGTGGAATTAAATAAAAAATGAAGGAAAAAAAAACTAGAAAGAATCATTTGATGGCAAAAAATATTTTATGGAAGAATCATTTTAAAAATCTATATATTAAGGTATCAAACAAGAAAATTACAAATTTATAAGAGATAAAAAAAACTTAGTCATACCTTTTTTTGGGGTTCATGTATTGCAAATTAAATCATACGATGACTGACGTTTATAGGAATTTCTTCATGTACGTATTATACTAGGTTACAAACTCTAAACTTTATGGTTCTACTTTTTACCAATAAATCGTTGAAGATAGTCGTCGGTAGACGATATTATATTGAAATATCTTCCTCTGATCTGAAACTCAGAAAGTTTGATTCTGTGTCCTTTTCAAGTTTTAACAGGTAGATGCGTTTGCATTACAATCAAAAAGAGACATTTCAATTCTGAACAATTCGACATGACTAAAACAAGATTAAAAACAAGCCATGCTTCCCAGATACACGAAAAGGAATATTCATCTAAAAAAGCAATATCCAACCATGACTTTAAATATCGGAAGTTTTCATATCCTAATAACTTGTTGCGCAGAACACATGAAAATGCCTGTACTTGTTCAAAAAGAATGTACATACAAATGCCCATTGTTTCTGTTGTCATGTCGTCAAGCACAAATCTCCCATATCAGCATCTCTTATAATTATAAAAATATTTCCAAAATACTCTAAAAAGCAATCATAATCATCACGAGCTTGTTTCCTCAAACAAAATCACTGCTTAGCTCATACTATTATCTCCTTCAGCATACTATTTGGAGTCTCCCTGGGGAATTGCATTGAAGAATATGAGAGCCAAAAGCAATTCAAGCCAAAAAAATTGATAGAACAATAGTTTTCTTGCTGAGGCTGAGAATGCTATAAAAGGACACCGCAACAATGATTTTCACTCAATAAACAAACAAGAAGAATCCTAGCAACACACACTAACACACTTTTTTAACACATACTCTTTTATTAATTAAAAAATTTATGAAAAACTATGAAATTTAAGAGAGATTCATTATATATATAGGACATGAAATCACAGAAGTTTATTTTCGACAATTTTGACAAATAGGAAGAAGTATGTATGATCAAAAGAATCTGTTAAGCATGTGTTCCTAGCATTTTTCTACACAATTAGTTGTCCAAGAAATTCCCAATATCATAGATGGAGGATAAATGGCAACGGCCTAACGTCGAAAATTCCCACTGACAAAATTCCATCGAAAATGTTGTTATTTGGCACGTGAAGGAGAGTCTTGTGAGTCAGCACGTGAGTCTCTTTGTCTTCTCATCCTTCTTCCTTTGTATTCTCTCTCTTACACACACCAAAAAAAGAACTTTATTTTGAACCACCCCTTTTGTTCCGCAATGTCACATTCATCGGGGAAGCCGGTTTCTCAGGTGGTCGGCATTGACGCCACCTTCTCCGATCTGCTCCGCGATGCCCTCACCTGCGATGACAACAACAACATTAACAAGCCCGACTTTCGAGAAATCGATATGGGCTTGCCGGTCTCGCTCGCCATTGCGGACCACGCGCAGCTCCAGCTCCTCCGGTTCCTTTTCGGGAGGCACTCCAGATCCTTCACTCTCTCAAAGCCCTTCCATCTCTCAGACCTATTTGCCTCCGCAATAGCCAGCATCCAGAATTCGGGGTGAACGATGGTTCGTTCCAAGTGTTCGACGAAATGCGTTTTGTTCTGATTCCACTACATTTTGGTTTTCTGCATATATGTGAGGGTATTGAACATAATGTGTTTTGTTCTGTTTAGTGATTATTCATGATAATTTGGAATTCAATTTTTGTTAGTGGGATTAGGTGATGAGATTGTTTGTAGCGCAACTGGTGGTGATGATGAAGCAGGGGCATCTTATGAGAAGTTTAAAAAATTAATTTTGTCTTCTGGAAATGATTATCTAGGCCTGAGTTCCCATCCAACTAATGGAAAGGCTGTTGCAAAGGTGTGCTTGCAAATTTTGAATGATTTTTAGATGTCTTCTTACTGAGCTTTAGTTTATGAGTATTTTGTTTCTATTGTTTTCCTAGCTTGAGCTTATTGCCTGGTGTTCATGGTTTCATTGACCATGATTGAATCTACTTATGAGTTGCCAAGTATAAAATTAATCCCATTGGGTCACTTATATTTTCTGGCCACCTTTTTTTGATTCTAAGGAGCTTATGGGTTACATTCTTCTCAGACCCACCTATTGTCTAATGAATTGAAGAAAGGACCCTAATAGATAATAAGTCTGGATTATGTGAAATGCTGACTCATTTTTGGTTTAGCTGATATTAATCTTAGTAGGAAGGGCTAAGGACTAAGGAGTGCCTAATGATATATACATTCTAGCTTCTTTTGTAGTTATTGCCTACTTCAAGAATTCAAATTATGATATACTATGAGTGAGTATTTTTTTAATGGCCAAAAATGCAAAACTAGAGGGACTAATAGAATTATGATTTTTCAATGGTATCGGTTACTCCTAAGTTAATAGATTTTTAACTCAGCCTGTGAAGTGAAACTGATCATGCAGTTTGCCTTAAAATATTTTCTTGTCGTGTTCCATAGGATATGGCACAGGTATAGGCGTATGGGCTTGGCTGATTGATGAGTATCACACATATAGTTTTTAATTTGACATAGTGACATACTCATAATGTTATAGCATTATCCCAAATTGACACATAAACCCCCCTTCAAACTTTTATAGAATGAGTATTTCCCTTCATTTCTCAAATGGATTATGACTTGTAAGTAATTTTCATTTATTAACAGAGTATGGTCTTGAAGGACTAATAGATTTCAAGTGGAAAATTTAGAAGATGCGAGATAAGTATGGCCATAAACAAACTCATTCACTATTATTGTTTCTTTTGTTTTTAATTGAGTTTTTAGTTTTTTTTTTAACATGGTAAAGCCCAATTGGGAGGATAGCAGCATATCAAATACCTGGTTTGAGGTGTTATCTTCAGTTCACCTTATGGCTATGCAATCTGCTTAAGTATGGCTATACCAGGTTGTTATTCAATCTTTTGAGCCTCTATCATCATTAATGTTTTAATTCACTAACTCTATAACTGCAATCTGCTTTGCTTCATGAACTAGTTTAAGAGATTTTTTTTTTTTTTTTACCGTAGTCCAATATTTCATTTTAACACCAGTTTTGTATGTTCTATTGCTGATTGTTGTTTCTCAAACAAAAATGTTTCACTTTCTTGAGCAGGCTTATCACTGTTTGTCAGGATGTGACATCAACCAAGGGCATGGAAGGAAGCATATTCGATTTATCAAATGGAAGTTCCTTGAAGCCAAGGTTAGTAATAGTAATGCTATCAACATTGATTAAATACTTCATTTCCCAGCAAAAGATAAATCTTTGACATATCCAATAATATATGAATTTAATTGGAACTTGGAATACAGTACGTGTAAA